>BGPR01028219.1:0-20113 GCA_013235015.1 Araneus ventricosus | reverse complement strand
AGAACCGGTTTGGCGAGTGTTGGCTAGAAAAGCTCTGAACTGACACAGGTCTGCCATTAGTCCAGTCATTAGGTGCTAAAAAGGAATGATTTAAAGCAAATTCTGGTGGAGTCGTAATTTTTTGCTCCTATATTTTTTTGGGGTGCTGATTAAGAATCTGAGGTTTCCCACCAAAATTTTTTGTTGGAATTTTAGTTATAGCCAAAAAACATGAAAAAAAATGGACTTTCCCCCAGTTTTTTGCTTATAACTCAAAAACTATCAACTTTTTTATGGCATCATCATATATCAAAATAATCAGAACAACATTTCCTACAATTTATGTCTGTACTATTTTTCGTTACGCATACCGTTTAAGTGCTATAATTGGTTGAAGTTTGGCGAATGTTTGACTTGCCTGCTAGCTGGACTTGAACAACGAACTATCCAATCTGTATGCGTGAAATGATCTATCTTACTAAATAAATTCCTACTTAATTAATATACTTTTTCTATCGTAAACCTCTTTGTGCCAATAATTTTATGAGTTATATTATGAGTATACTTGCATAAAATGCACAAAATTCCTACTAAATCGTTCTACCCCTGGTATTACCTGGCTTTCGCGGTTGTGAAGTAAACAACAGAGTAAATATCACGAATTGTTTAATAAGTTAGGAGGCTTAAACATAGCCCTGTTATTGTCCCCTATCTGCTCTTGGTATCAAAAGAATCGAAGGAAATAATTTTAATACTGTGAAATTCAAAAGAAATGACAGAGTGAAACCACTAGCTCTTATAAGTGATGCCATCAAAGTGCATGATGAAAGTGTATCTATCAACCCTACAACGCTTTTCCAGATAATTTATATTACAAAGCAATCGGATGAAGAACTAGAGGACGTCTTAACAAATGAACTATGTCCCTTTCCATTACCTCTGTTTGATGAAGGTGGAATGCGAAAAGGCACGAAATCCTCTTTATACAAAGCTTTCAAGCCATGTACACAGTATTTTAATGCTGAAAGCGTTGTGTATATTATTGATGGAGGATACTTGCTGCACAGAGTCATCTGGAAAAGGGGTTCAACTTTTTCATCAATTTGTGATAATTATGTGACGTATGTTCGTACAAATCAACTGCTCTAGTCATTTTCGATGGGTATCCTGAAAATTAAATAGTAGGAGGCAATAAATATGCAGAACGGGCCAGAACAACACAGAAACAAATGTCAAGCGAAGTAATGTTTGATGAAACGATGATACGAATTGTTTCCTAAGAACAATTCCTTGCCAATCCGAAGAACAAGGATAGACTCATTCCATCCTGATGAACAAGTTCTCCTCAGTAAACATGACATACAAGAAAGAGGACGAAGATGCTGATTGTTTAATTGCGAAAGCTCTAGGTTTGGCCCCAACACATCCGTCTGTGGTTGTCATAGGTGAATATATCGAACTTTTTGTCATCTTAATTGGCATTTGTACCGTTGACAACGTATATTTCCTAAAACTAGGAAAAGGAAAATAGCTGAAAAGATATTTTCTCTTCACATAGTTTTAGAAAAAAACACTCGCCGATAATATTTTATTCATACATGCCATGAGCGGATGTGACACCACATCAGCTCTTTTTAATTATGTTAAATTGAAGTTTGTGCAGACTTTGAAAAACAATAATGATCTCCTAAAAGTAATTGAAATTTTTAAGAACCCGGATATGACCCTTGAAGCTGTTGTGGATGTATGGAACCGCTTTCTTGTGGCATTGTATGGCTACCCAATAACTACCTCTGATACACCATCCTTGAATAATGTTTGCTACAAATATTACATGAAATCTTCATTTAACGAGAGTAGCAACATGGTTTCGCTTTGCAGCTGCCCACCAACATTTCCTAAAAGTTTACTATCAGATCCAGCACTGGCTTGGCAATAAAAAGAGACTTGGGGTTGGGAAAGAATAAACAGTGAGCTCCAACCTGTAAAAACTCTGAAGTCCCCCGCACCTGATTCTATCCTGTACGCAAGATATCCTGCAAGTGTAGGAAGAGGTGCACAGGAAATTGCAGCTGTAGGAAGGTCAGACTGTTTCGTTCAATGTTGCATCCTCATTGTTGAGGCAACTGCAGTAACAGAGGGATTCAAGTAATTAATAGTAATGAGGATGATGATGGTGAACCAATACTGCCCGATGATTTAGTTGAGGCGTCTTTATCTTTGCATGTGGAGGAAGACACAGGTGATCTTTCAAAAAATATTGGACCATAAGCTTCAAAGCGATCAAGATAAAGTGAAGAGACTATGTAATGTATGCAGATGCCAAGATCATATTTATGACTGTAGTTGTATTATTATTAAGTTATTATGACTTTTAAAGTTTAGAATGCTACTTTTTTTCATGTCATTTTTTTTCTTGGTTACTATATGCCAAGTAATTCAAATTAATTAATAGAAATTAATAAAGTTTAATTAAAACCACACTAAGTACTTTTAGTTGTTTGTAAAATAACATTTATTGTGAAAGTGAATCTAAATTTCCATCAACATCGGTTTTTTAGAGGTAATCGAGGAATTTTATTCATAACTAGCACTTATGTCCGGCGTTGCTCGGGACTAAATTACTTTCATGTCTAATATAACAGATGAAAATATTATTTGAAAAAGGAACATTATGGTAGAAAAAGTGTATTAAATAAGTACAGTGTATTAATAGTAAGATAGTAAATTTTATTGCATACAGATAGGAAGATTCGTTATTTTTCAAGCCGCGCTAGCAGGTAAGTCAAACTTAGCCAAACTTCAACCAGTTATGGCGCCTAAATGGTACGCGTAACGAAAAAATAGTATGGACATAAATTGTAGGAAATGTCGTGCTGATTATTTTGATATATGATGATGCCATAAAAAAGTTGATAGTTTTTGAGTTATAAGCAAAAAACTGGGGGAAAATCCATTTTTTTTCATGTTTTTTGGCTATAATTAAAATTCCAACAAAAATTTTTGGTGGGAAACCTCGGATTCGTAATCAGCCCTGCGTGCTGTTGTTATAACTAAAGCCCTGAATACGTCTCTTAAGTAGCGACACTCTTTTCCCCATAGACTTCGTGCCGCTTTCGATTTTGATTGGAAGTTGCCAGTCACATGGGTAAACAGCCGCCATGTTGGGTCTTTGCTTGAATGTGTGTATCGCGCTTTCAGCATTATACGCTCTATCTGTTTTACCCATTTTCCATTTATATTTATATCGTTTAATAGATACTTTAAAATTTGAAGATGCCCACTTGCTGTGCTGTTGGATGTTCGAACAGCGTGAAATCGGGCTTCAAATTATATCGTTTACCTGTAGGTAAGCGTAATGCAGAGAGAAGAAAACAGTGGCTGCATAGGATCGGGAGGGATAAATGGATTCCAAATGAAAATAGCAAATTGTGTGAGGCAAGTTCGAATTCAATTAATTATTTATACACTTATTCAAGATTTTTAATGATATTTAATTAATGAATTTTAATTAAGTAAATAGTTAATTTTAATTAATCAAACAACTAATTTAATAATTAGTTAATTTGACAGATTACTTTAATTTGATATTTAACTAAACATGGCGGGACCATGATTTGTTTAATAAAATCAATATAAAATAGCCCAAAATAATAGATATTTAAATGAAGAGTTCCCTTTATCCTTTTTGATTTGAAGAAAGTATCTCCTTAACTAAAATAGTTTGAGGATTTTCTGCTCTAAGTACATTTGGTTTTAACCGTCGATGGAGATTTAAATTTACTAGTCAAATTGACTGCATTCCATATCCTATGCTAAACACACACTAAATCTTAAGCACTCACAATGTTTAATAATTTTATTCTCTTATGTTAAGATTTAGTGACTATTATCTCTGTAACCAGGAAGTTCTCTAAATGAGCCTATTTTAGTTGAGTATTGAAGTTTTCATGTCATGTGATTTTACCATATGACAAGTAATGTTCGCACATGTATATTGTAACCTAGATTAAATAAATTAATTTTTTAAATCTAGAGTCTTTTTCATTCGTTTCAGAGTCAATTTCTTTGTTACTGTCTCAGATAAGTTGGCTTAATGTCATATCGAGATATTTTGCACTGCTGAGATATTATTTCATCGACTCCTGCCTGTTGAATGATTATGTGTTGAGATATAAAAAAAATTTACCAATGTACTTGACCGAAAAATCGATCATAACTTTTTGAATAAAAAATCAATGAATGATAAAACCGTTAGTGAAAATTATTGCGCATGAAAACAAGTCACAGAGTAAATATTGCAATGTTAGAAACGAAGCATTGTCTGTCTGTATTGACACAATATGATAATATATTCTTACTTTTGTTATAACATTAACGTAAAGGCAACTCACTTTGCCTTCAAACTTGCCGAAAAGGGATTTTTAAGAATATGTTATAGATAATTGAAAATAATTTAATAAAACAAGAAAAATCTTTTAAGTAATTATTTCCTACTGATTTATGAGATTATTCTATATATATATCTTTAATTATATATATTTTAATTACATGTAAAAGAATTTGATGTATTAATTGATTTGGATCTCTCAACTTGAACGCAGGTTTAAGTTAACATATATTGACAAATACTATGTCAAATAAATTTAAATTTAAAAAAATCACATTTAAATAAAAATCCGATTTTTTTATTTTAAAAAAATCATGATTTTTATCAGCCCTGGTTTGGAGTAATTTATAACTAAGAAAGTCTTAGCAAAAAAAAATTGAATATAATTATTCTTCCTAAAATGATCGCGAATTATTTTTAAGAACACGCATTTAGTATAGTATGGCTGTTTTTAACTATAAAAAATTATTATTTAAGGTAAAATGATTTTTTTTATATAATGTAGATCATTAGGTATTTAAGCTATATTTGGAGAATCTGTAAACATTTGTTAATACGAAGTCCACATTCAATAAACGAACACTCGTATTTCTAAACAGGACTCAAGGGAGAGCTGGCGTTCCCCAAAAGTGGCGAGTTGAACGTAAGCTCGCTACTATAGAGACGTATTCAGGGCTTTAGTTATAACTGCTGTTTGAGTGTTTGATAAAAAAAAATTTATTTCTGAATTTGTGACTTACAAATGACGATGAGGACATTGATTGTTAGCATTACATATAAGTATTTGGGGACTTAATAATCACAAAATTGAGTTTGTGTGATGTCATGGTGAAGAGCTCTGCATCAAAATAGAGGCCTAGAGAAGAAGTTCATCTTTCGATAATTGGCTCTTTGTTATATTTTGGTTCATGTAGGAACCAATCCTCAGAGCTTTGAGACTCAATTGTGTCGAAATTTAATCGCCTCTTGACACCATTCGCAAATTGAATCCCAAAACGTTACTGATATTTCAGAGTTAGTTCCTCATAGGACCCAATCGTTTTTAGTTGGATGGATTTGTGTCTGCGTGCAATGCATAGCACTTTCCTGTCATCATTGAATATCAAATTGAGAGCGTGTGCAGAGTTTAGACAACTTGCAGATTTACAAAGTTTTACTTTTTCGACCGAAAATCCAACCAATTGGAAAGGATGCCTTGGTAGAGACGGTTTGCATCTGAATTTCAAGGCAGCAACCGTGAACTGGCAGATGATTTTTATTCAAAAACGTTAGAGGGTAGAATCTCAATTGAACACGTGTCACCGAATCAAAATCGATCGTAAGTACTGTGATTACAATTGACCATTAATGCATTTTATGCATGTATTTTATTGTGTGTATTCCCTTTCTGTGCCATTTTAACTAGCATCTTTTCTTCTTTTTAAACAACAGATGAATGGAAGTGGCAGTGTCAAAATGAAGCTAAAAGCAACACAACTGTGGAGTAGCACCATCAGGAGGTGAGTCCATTTTTGTTTTCACAGAATCTATACCAATGCTCTATTCTATGGTTGTTAAGAAAAAAATTGTTCAAAATGCTTTATGTGATGAAGTTCCTGCCAATACATTCTGACATCTGCAAGTAATGAGCAGTAGTTTTGTTTTATATGTTCTGATCAGATTTCCGGTAACATCCTGACAATGTCTTCCCTTCTCTTCCTACTATTGATTCTGTTTTGTTTCTTCTCCAGCCTATTCATTTGTTTCAGCACTAACTAAGCCTGTTTCTCTTTCTCGGCCTTTGCTGTCTAAGATCTTCTGCCTCCTTGCGGTTTCCATTACCTCAGTAATATAAACCTATTGTTTCTGAAATCTTCTTTCCAAACTGTTCCTTCCTTGCCTGTGCCTGCTACCGAGTCACAGACTTTCTTCTACAACTTTTAAGCCTTTACCTCCCAACATTCTTGTTTCATTACTGCTTCTCGGCTCCATTTTCAACCTTATTCCTTCATTGTCTCCACATGCTTTCTGGAATCTAGACTTTCTTCTACAACTTTTAAGCCTTTACTATCAACGCTCTCGACGTATTACTATTCAAACTCCTCTTTCTGAACTTATTCGGCCTCGTCTCCACTTACTGCCAGGTCTGAACTTTCCTTCAAGCCTCTATTTTCTTGCTTGTATGCCTTCCTTGTCTGTACCTGCTGCAAAGATCTAAAGGTTTTCCTCTGCATTTTTCTAAACCCTGACCTCGACATTCTCATCGGTAAAGTCAATCACTGTCTATATTTTCGAATCAAATGTTTAACATTAAGTATCAGGCATTTTAGTATATTAGAAAATATGAGTGAATTAAAGAAAACCCAGTTGACAATTTATTAAAAAGAATGTAAGGTGGTGGTGAATTTCAAAATATACCAAAGTATGTCAGGTTCGTTTCCCATCTCACTATCTCTATAAGAAGCATATACAATCTTCTAACTGTTCTTTGGCTCTATCCGATTCAGAAAAAATTACTTATCAGAAAATGTGATAAATGTTTTCAGCACTTATACTGCCTAAATCTTCATTTTTTCCAATCATAAACGTTCTTGCAGTAAGAAATTGGAACTTTCAATGTAATAAATGATTCTTCTAGCATTGCAGATAGCTCTTCATCAAGCAAATTGGCACTTAGTTACCCTATTTGCCAGCACAATGTGTGTTCAAAACATTTCTACTAAATGTTCTTTAAATCGTCACGAGGAAATATGTTCAAATCTACTGAACCTTTGTATCACGTATGTCTTGAAATGCAGGAGTTAGATTTTTCAAAGATAGAAATTCCTTTACAGACATAAAAAATTGTACTATGAATAATTCAGTTATTCATTATTGCCCTTTTCCTAGTGCACCAGTTCATTTTTTCATATCTAAGTTATTTGAACAAGCATATGTTAAGTGAGCATCAATAAGATGAGGTTAAGCAATATGTTGATTCCATGAGCAGTTTCCAAACTTGGCTGGAACAGGAAAGTGCATCTACCTTTAGTTCTTTCAGAAAGTATTCTGGGACCCGAAAGAACCACTTTCAAAGTTTTCACTATTATTGTTGCAATTTTTCAATCAAATCGTACATTGGGACAACCTAGGAAAACTGTTCGTAAAAAATATTAAAGTACTATACCTGCACATATAAGTGTCTGTTAGGATTTGTGCTTGTGAACAAAGTGATAAAGTTGAAGTTACTTACTATTCTGTTCATAACCATTATACCCAGGGTTGAGGGTAAGTATCTGCAGCTTAAAACAAAGTACACGCGTGATGTAATTAAAACCTACTTATCTTTTTGTTCCTATTCCAAAATGCAAAAAAAAAAATGTTAAGAAGAGAATTGGGCTCACAGAGACAAACGCAATTTTTTCCCAATTAAAAGCCTTTGTTTCGTAAAGTCATTCAGGCATATTTAAGAGAACAGACAATTCTATGTTTCCAAAAAGATGATTCAACATCTGTTGTTTCTATTGTTGAATGCTTACGAGGAACCTTATGATCCCATTTTGTATTTAAGTTGCAAAAGACTCTACCAACTCTTCTGGCCTTCTGATCTGGATTGTTGCCAGCCAGTCAAACTGTTTGCCTTGGACTTCCAGACAGAACATCAGAGGATATGCTACAAGGTGACCAATGGTATTAAGTTCTATGTATTGATGATTCTACACAAGACTTAAAATCAAGTATGACTTTTATTTGATTAATTTAATTGTTCCTGATAATTATGGAAAAAGGTTGTCCAGTAGCTCATTTTATAACTGGTATTTAGATATAAATACCATGATTTGTTTGTTTTCAAGCTTGAGGTTAAAATTCTGGTTAAATGTTAGTGTATAATGACAGATGATGATCAAATACATTTGAAGCCTTCAGTGTTATATTTGGCCCAAACATAGATTAGACATTTTGCTATGTAAATGGCACGTCTTCCGTTCTTGGAGTAGGCAGTTGTATGCTAAAGTATCGAATAAACAACTTGTTGCAAGAGTAAGTGAGATTAAAGAGTTGCCAATGTAAAAAGAAAGGGATGCATTTCAAAAGCTTCTTGCTGGTTTGAAAATATTCATTTCACTAAAGTCTAATTTGTTACTTCAAAAACATTATTGCAATAGAATTCAACTATGGTCTGCCAGTTATGAAATTTCCCCATGCATCTACGAAACAAATAATTATTGTGAGTCATTTCATAATCAACTGAAAACAGTCTATTTTCAATGGAAGTTTAATAGACGCATTGATAGGCTTATACGTACAGTTTGGATATGGAAACAGAAAGCTATCTAAGTTACAAATACAAGAAATTAACCATATGCCCCCCATTCCAAAACCCATTAGCTGGACATGCTAAAGAAGCAGAAATAGTAGTGTAGTGTGATTCAACACTAGTATTATGCTTGGTTGTAGGTCACAATCAAGAGGTTAGTATTCAGTGACACAAATCAATATCTGCCCTCAAGAGTGATTTTTGTTTCATTAAATGTTTAGAGGTTGATTGTATAGGATTATGTAGTCACTTATATCAGTACAATTGTCAGGATCTTAAAGAGCAACAACTTATGTAAGCATCCATAGAATTCATTCTCCAGAAAATGAGGAAAGATCGCTTTTCAGATGACAATTTTTCAAGTAGAAGAAAGTTTTTCAAATGTAGATTCAGGGAATCAGATTATAATGTGGGTCATAGCCTCGGTTTGAACAAGGTAAATCCCCTATTCCAAACTTGTGTTTTGAACTGTTAGAACTAATGAAAAAAGTGCAGTCTATTTATGTCAGTAATGTTGAAAGTCTTAAGAAATTTAATTTCAGGATGTTGTGGGGTAATAAGATTCTTCAGTTTTCTGAAAAAATTGATCCCATTGTCCCTTGTTTAAAATTCATCCAAATCAAAAAAATTAATTCCTCAGACTGGTTTTTTAAAACTAATAATAAACATACAAACAAAATACTCAAAAAGATTTCTAGCAAAAGAAAACTAGAGGATGATGTGGATGATCCTGATTCTCAGCCAATAAAGAAGTACAAATTTTCTAAGAATAAGTCATTTAATTACTTCGCTAAAATATTTTGGTAAACCTATAGAGAAAATTAGAATTTATAATGTAACGTATGGAGATTTAAAAAAGTTTAGATCCTTTTTTTGCCCGAAGATGAGATATTACTTATAAAGTCAAAATTTCAATTTTATTTTGCAGTTGGTTGTATGATATTGGTATTGATGCTTTCTATACAAATTGTGCTCAATGCAAATAGCATTCACTTTGTCTGATTCTTCTGCGTCTCAGTTACTTCATGGAGACTTTAAATAGTAAATTGTTTTAAAGGTTGTTTAATATTTTTTACCTATTTGTTGTTTAAACCATCACTGGGTTTTTAATTGCTGTCTACACAGAAAATAAAATTATGGCTTTCTTGATCCTCAAAATAAAAAGTAAAAAGAACTACCTAATATTTAATAATGCCTTGTATTAAAAATTTGATGCAGAAGCCCTGAATGCTAATCAAGTCGGTGATTGGAGAATTACTTTACCTGACCATATCCTTCAACAGATACTATAAATTGTGGCCTTTTGTTTGTTACTATGCTCATCAGCTAGCCTTTCAATTAGATTGTAAACAGGAATTGTCAGTACTCTTTCATTTCGTAAATATGTGTATCATGTTTTGCTCATTAATGCGCCTATCCATAAATTTTTGTGGGAGAAGCCGAAAATGGTTTCGAGTTGGTAGAAGTGAGAATAATAAAGTTTCAATTTTAAAAATGTAGTATTAACAGTCTTTCTGATAACGTCCTTTATGTAAAATATTATAGGTATTATAATTATATGTTAAAGTCACTGGATTTATTTATATCAGTAGAGGAAAAGAAAAATTGCTTAAATCTGTCTCATTGGCTTTTTCCAGAAAGGTTGGTTGTATACAAAATACCGTATAGATGCCTTTTTTGTATAAATGCTCGATTTTGCATATTTTCGGGCGGTTGGTGTTTTTCTGTGGCCCTTTTAAGTGATGGAAGCATTACATAATTTGTTCTTGGATGAAGGTAATTTTCAGACATGTAAATTGTTATTCATTTCTCTAAATCTGAACTGCCACTGGATACTTTTTTATAGCAGATATTGAAAATGTACAATCAATTTTATGATCCCTTAAATAATTCTCCAAGCACCAGTTGTCTCAGTTTATTGAAAAAGTGGCATTTTTTTTTTCTTCTACAAAGGGGTAATACAAAACATGATAAAGTGGAAAATTATATTTCCTTGGCATGTTTGTCGAACCAGATAATGTTAATTGTGGTGTTTATATTTGTTGATATGTGTACCAAAAAATTAGTAATGCTTCATTAGAGAAACCATTCAGTATCTTAAATTTTCCATAAGTTTTATGTATGATATAATAGCACTGAAAGGTAAATGAAAGTAACGTATTTTTCAACTATACAATTTTCATTTTTTTAATCGATGTAAGTTAAATGACTAGCTTTAAAACATAGAAGGAAACTCTGCCTACTGGGGAACCCGCTGTATGTTGTTCTAGGTTGGTTGGTTGGTTGTGTGTGAGGTTTAATGGCGCAAGAGCCATTTTTTGGCTAAACTGCGCCAAACGTATGGTAGATAAAAGCGGAACACATTAACAAAATATATGGTGTTATATTAAAGAAATTAGTTAAATTCTAAAATAAATTTGAAATTCATAGTTGCATATGAAGATAAAATCATGTTACAAAAATGGACAGATGAAGGATGAAAAGAAGAGAAAAAAATACAAGAAGCTTTAAAATATCAGATGTAAAATATGTCTAAAAATCACATGTTGGGCAAAGAACAAATAAAATTTCAAGGACAAAATCTAAAAGAAATTTTTTTTAAAATGAGAAAGAACAAAGCAAGTTAGTGTTAAGAAAAAAAACAATTCAGTACCGCAGGTCATTTGTTGTCAAAATATAATTTTTAAGCAAACAATGTGAAAAAAAACAGAGAAACAACCAATGCTATCTGTTTTTTATATTTGTTCGCTTGTAGGTTTGGAAGAGGGTGGAGGACTGATAACTGCCGGTGAGTCTTCCAAATCCTCCGACATGTTATATTCAAGGCATCCTCTTCTGATGCAAAGGGAGGAACTCATCTCGGCATCAGCATCCGACTCCCGAGACTGTAAAATTCTTTTCTTAATGGAGGGAGGAGCAGCCATTGGCAAAAGCTCGATGTCAACAGAGGTAGGTTTGGCGATTACAAGAGGTTTCAATGCAGATTGGTGGGTAGCGATTTTGTCCTTCGTTGTTATAAATTGGGAACTCAAGGTGAGACGTCGTGTAATTCGTAAGTCTTTTCCACGATGGTATATTATTGTTTTAAAGTAGGCAATTTCTTTTTTTTCAGCACCTGTTTGAAACAGGTTTAAAATCAGTGAAGTCGGCGAGGCCAAAGTTTCTTCACTGACCGGGCAACAGATGGAGTGGAGAAATTAGCGAGTTGGTTATTGGAAGAGATGCTCTTGTGAGTGAATCAGGCAGAAACAAGAAACAGTAGCGATATCTTTATTTCTGTCGGCGGAATGAGAAGAAGTGATTTCATTGCGACAGAGAGCAGCGTAACTATTCGGTGTAGGCGTCTGGGATTTCCACCAGTTTCCTTGCTTCTGATACGAGATTTTTTTTTTTTTATTTTGTGGTTATAATTTCTTTTTCCTGTTTCCAGGCAAAACAGTTTCGAGAAAACGAAGTGTGCTCCCCTTACAGTTAACGCTTCTCTGTACGGGTGCAATCCGGTATTACTCTCATGTCCGACTTCTGCACAACAGGCGCAGGTGAGTAATCCCGCGGACAGAAGTTTTCAGATGCCCAGGAAACGTTGGCACTTAGAGCACAGCAGTTGATTGGGTTTGAGGTATATATGTCCTAACAGAAAGGCGCATATATCCTGCCTTAATATGTTCAGGTAATTTGTTTGGAGTCGAAGTTAAAATCAGGTGCTTTGTATTGAGAGTTGTATCTCTCCGTATCGTAATACGACGCACATGGATCCTCCTTGACTTTTGAGTTCTTCGGTATTTTTTTCTTCCGATTCGTTGGAAACATTAGCTCACCACGAAATAACTCTCCTTAGATGAGTTCAATGTGGGCATGGGGTTTGACAGTAACAGGGAATCGTTGAAAGCGATTTATTTTGCTATTTCACGAGAAACTTGCTTCGGGGATTCACTTCCACAGAAGGTCACCAGACCGAAGTTTTTTAGTGGATTTAACCACCTACGCCACTTGTTGTGCCTTTTCAGCAGAAGGAGAATGCGCCGTAGTTTCATTTTGGTTGAAATTCTTCCGATGACAAAAGTTGGAAAAATATTTCCTTCGACGATGAATCGACTCGCCCTTACTAGAAGGACAGATTTTTTTTGCCCATACGACAATGTGGTGATATTCAGGAGCCCGGCGGCACCGCCACCATGGAGCCCAACAGGAATGGCAGCCTGGCTCTGGGTATTTCCAGCCTCGGCGCTTACCTTGGTGGTAGTCGGAACCTATACGCTCAGGGTCACCCTCCGAGGGACAGTGACCACCATAACATAAGCCAAAGAATAACCCCCTTCAGCAGAGTCATAAGCAGATTCAGCCATGCGACTGGGATACCAGCCGATTGATACACCGGGGACCAATGTACCACCCGTCCTAAAGGGTCATACGCACAGCCAACACGTGGGGTAATTTGCTGTCTATGAAACAAGAAGCAAACAGGCGGCAACCGCTTCTCATGGAGGCTTCCTCGCCTACCCTCGAGGGATAGAAGAAAATAACAAAACTCAAGTGGAGACAAAACGGAAGGAGAAATAGACACTAGGGTACCTCGGGGTCGTGAATCCCGTCACATCTAGAGAAGATGCCCCTGAGGATGTTGTTCTAGAGGAGGGAAAGGACAGGAAAAAAAAAAAAAGAAAGAAATGGCATATTTTCAAAATATCAAAATCAATCATATTGCTTTACTATCTTAATGTCTTTCTTAGTATACTTAAACTCATGCTTTCGATAGTATTTATTTTGTATTCCTTCCAACATCATAACTTTCTTTTATTTTAGTAAAATTTCCTTCATAGAATCTTGAAAGTAATGCTTGAAATATGAACCTTTGATTTAATTCCTGTCTTCATCTTTTATATATTCAAAATAAACTTATCTAAGCAAACTGGCCAAGCCTCATATATACCAAAAGAAATAAAGTAATTCAATTTTATTCCTTTCTCAAATTGCTGCAATATACAAATAAATTATCATATTTCCATCGCCACCCAGCTTCTTGCCCTTGCTCGCTTTCACTGCGTAGGTTACATGTCTATCTCTTGCTGGATAATTTATATTCATGTGGCAAAATATTTTTCAGCTTCAACAAGTTTCATTAATTAGGATGCAAAATTTTAGTAGCCTTTACTCATGTTCTGTTCATTGTGTACATAGACCTCCCTAATAATGCCCTGATTAGTCATACGAAAATATAACTATCCATGTCATCTAATAACCAATCCTCTTGCATGGGACTACATTTTATGCGTATAAAGTGACACATCAACAACATGTATAATTTCAACCTTACTGTTTGTATTTCATCATGCACTTAATATTTTAGTGGTTTAGAGCTTTTATTATGCAGGAGACTGATAAATTAATAAAACAAAATTTAAAGCAGCATAGCATTAGAGATATGAGCATATAGGTACAAATTTCCACTCCTTAGCTTTTAGAAATGAAACAATGAAAGTATTGTTGCATATTATGCATACAATTATCCACATATATAAACTCAATGTATGTATATGTTTGTTTTAGCATCGCTTCAAATGGTTGAAGGGATTTTTATAAAACTTGGTACACATATTCCTCATTAACCCTTGAGAAGTGGTATGGGTAAATAAGCCCTATCGCAGTGCCTTAGGTGTAACTGCTTTTAATCTACCTTTCGGATGATGTTGTCGATGATGCATGTGGAAGTGCTTATTTGGAAAGGGGATGGTGTAATTTTGCTGGAAATATTTCATTTAATAATTGAGTCACTTGAATTACTGAAATTTTAATTGAAAAATGACTCCAATATTGTGCAACAAAAAATACTGCAATGAGAATTTTACACCCTTTTGGGTAAGGGTGGAGGCAGTCATTGAAAACAACAATATAGCAAATGGACCAATTGGGAATGAAAATTTTTATATCCAGGGTATCTAAAAAGAATAATAAGATGCTTTAAGGAGTTATTATATAGGAAAGATTTGTAATACAGTATACTTATTAAGAAAATTTTTCTAAAGTAAAATAATTTAACAAGAGATATTAAAAATTAAACTTTTGCATTAAACAGAATGGCACAAAAAAATGCAGCAACTTCAGATAAATACAAAAGAAAGATATCTTAACGCTTGCTTTACCGACCGGCCGTCGATTAATCGACGTTTTATTTCTCAGCGCCACTGGAAGCCGACGTCCGGTGTTCGACGTTTGCTCTAGCGCTTGCAACCGATTCGTCGATTAATCGACTTTTGACCGATCTGTGGTGACTACGTTTTCCATAATTCAGCATGCCTGAAAAAAAATTCAGCTGTCGTTTTCTCGAGTGCAGCTGGGTGCGACCAGATTTTCCCTGCGAAAGTCGGGATTTTCATCGTGCAGCTGAGCGGGCAGTGAAAGGGCATAGTATGTTTCGAACCGCTACCGGTCGGTAAAGTGTTAATATAAATAAAAGTCATTGTGGTTTGTATCTATGTTCCACATCTCCTCCTAAACCGGCACTGATTTCAAGCAAACTTTGCACACTTATTAATTAAAGACTAGGGTAAGATTACTGTCAACTTTTTAAAATTATAAAGTTAATTAAACAGTCACTTAATTAAAAAGTAACCAGCCATTTTTTCCACTGTAGTTCGAACAAATTATCCCCCCGAAAAAATTATTTTTTAATACTTAAAAGTTCAAAATTTTTCCTTTTATTTTATATCTGCGACATTTTCCTTCAATTTGCAGTATTTTCAAAATTTAAAAAAAAAGATTGTGCACCAGACATTTTAAAATAATCCAATTTAATGATACTAAAATTCATACTGAAGTAGTTGCTAGAACGGTGTAAACCACTTTGCCCGTGACGCGTAGTTTATTTTTTCAAATCCTCCGTTTGGCATGTTTTCATGGTTCTTAAAAAATTCTAAAAACATTTAATTCTGAATTAAAATCTCTACCAGTTCATATCATGTCTTTTGCCTGCATTTTCGAAATAATGATGTATAATATATTAAACGAAAATTTGATGCTATGTTGTTCTGGTGTATTTGATACGCTTTCACGGCCATTACACGTGGAATAACTTATTTGAATGTCAAACATCACGTGATCTGAAAGCCGCGCGATTATGTAGATCTTTCAGAAAATTAATAAATAATTTATTAATGAAATAATAAATCTAAATCACTCAGCATCATTTGCCAATTTTCTTTTCGAGTTTGTCTATTAATTTTGTGATTTACTTTCCATATCAGATTTTATTCAAAAGCTGTCGATAAATTGACGCCAGGACAGAAATCGACAGTAATTATAATATACCGCAGCCAGTTTAGATTAAAATTTAGAAACTGAAGTTATTATAACTAAAAGAATAACTGCGACAGTATAGTATTTTTTGTTTATGTTGTGCTTTTAATGGTAGAAGTGGATGACATATAGCATGATGGATGGTACACAGATTATAAGACCTGATGATACATTAGAGCTAATGATGTAATTTGTTAACAAAGAGAATACTACGAGGAATGAGGAGCTGGTGATTAGTAATTTTGCTTTCAGATTAATGAAAGTTTAAGTCGGGTAAATAAAAAATATATATGTTACAAATAACACTCATATCCATGGGGTTCTTGAACTCCTTTCTTAAGAATTGTCAGGGGTACCTTCAGCCAAGCTGATATTAAAGTCGGTGTGCCAGTACTATTGATACATAGCCTCGATGTACTTGAAAGTTGCGCACGGTTACAAATTGCACACCCCCTAAGGTCCAGCGTCGTAGTGTTTAAAAACGAGTGTTTGTTTTCACGCATTCCGATAATACCGAAGGATTTGCAAACCAATTTCAAGAGTAGGCTCAGGTGCAGGCGAACCACTCAAAGGCGGCATTGGAAGAAATACCATTTTTCCATAATCAGCATATGTGGCGTGTTACGTGTGTCAGAACCACAAAACCTCTACATCATTGCATCATGAAAATAAAAAACGTAATTATACAAAAATTATTGTGCTAAAGCAGATAAACAAATTACCTAGCCATAAGCAGCAAACACGCCTGTTAGTCGTCCAATAATGTATTATCAACCGTCAAAACTTTTAATTTTCCCTTTCAACATGTAACGAAACATTTACATTCGTGAATTTAAAAAATTAATACTTCAAATTCTTCGCGCACAGTCGCAGGTTACAACTAGTTTAATTATAAAAAGAAACTTAAAAAAGTAATGATATAACTCTGTATTTTCTTTTTTGTAATTAAAATATCTTACAGTATATATGATATATACTGAAATGAAAGATAATTTGTGTACTAACAATATAAAGATCATTTCATTAATATTTAAAATATTCTCTCAATAAAGAAATATAAATAAACATTATGTTAGTTATAAAATATTCCACTTTTTTATTATCTCCTATAAGATTTAGACCTGAAAATGACCAGGCAGCACCGGGTATTCTAGTATTTTATAAATTGTATGGCAAGAAGGTAGGTATCATTGAAAATAAATTTTTTTTAAAATTTGAAGATGAGTATAAAATTACTTTTTTTGCAACATCCTTTTCAAAAGTACTTCAAAGCATGAAATTTTATTTAATTAAAATTATACTTTAAAAAATTATGAGATGCACATTCCAGCCATCAAAAGTATGCTTTTACCAAATTTATTAGCCAGTAGTCTCTCTATAGAGTGCCAATAGATACAAACACATGCACTCTTATTATTTTCCAATGACTATGTATATTATACCCAAGAAATTCTTTTTTTCATAAATTAGAGGTTAAGAATGTTTTAAACCAGAATTTAGCAAATCTGTATTTGAATAAAATGGTTTTCACAATGTAGTTCTGTAGTTATTGTGAAGATTACTGTAAAAAATACTCAGAGATATCATTCTAAATGTGAGCAAAATCAATTTAATTATATGTAGTTGATTGAAATTATTTCATTTTAATAAAATCAGGTGAACTAAATTTATGTAATGTGTACAGTTTACAAATGTAGAATCATAATGCTGAAAATTTGATGAACTTAATGAATGAGAAATTTGTGATGTTAGTAAGAAAAGATTTCCAAAATATGTATATATATATATATATATATATATATATATATATTTATTATTTATAGTTTTAAGCTTTTTTAAGAATGGTTTTCTCACTGCTTTAAAATTTCTTTTATGACTAAAATTACAAGGATAAATTTCAAGTACAAAAGTTTCATCAATGTCATAAAACAGACAAAGTTTATTACAAATTCTCAGCTAAGACACAATTTCAATTTTGTATCAGACTATATGATTAAATTTTATTATAAAATTTTCAAATTAACCAATCTGTCTGATGAACTAATGTCTTATTTTTTAGAGATAAAGGAGTAATACAACAGAAGTTACAAAAAATTGAAAATCAAAGGAAAAGTCACGCGAATAAAGTAGTCCTGGGTCTTTAACACCAGCGGCTGCTTGGAAAAGACCAGCCTCCTTCATACATATAGTTTAAGTATTTAGTAAAATTAATGAAATGGTTGGAGAAACTTTCATTACAGCAATGGAGAAATATAGAAAATCTTAATTATACTTATTTTTAAAAAAAATTATTTAAAATTATGAAAAAATTATAACCAGATTAGTAACATTGAATATATATATATATATTCATATATAATCTTTTAATTTTTCTTCTTTATTTTTTTTTATTTTTAGGATGGCATAAAATTTATTTTTCATGCTATATAAATATTTTGGAAGTTATTGTGGGTAAAAATAAAAAAAAATTGCTTAATAATTTAGTAATTGAAATTTGAAAAATCACTTTCATGTGCATATTCTCACTATTTAAAATATATTGGTTCCAAATTCCCACATCTAAATCTAAGGTCAAATGGTCTGCCTTGTCAAGAAGACACTTGAGAGACAAACACACATTTTCTTTTATTATTAGTTGATTATATACATTGGTTTGAAAGATGTTCAAAGGAGAAAAAAAAATTATGTAAGCATTTGCTGAGAATAAGAATCTGTTTGGATTATAAAGAAGACCCTCAAGTATTCACCTTTGGATCTTAAAAAATTCGTTTTTATTCAAGTCTCTATAATCATGAATTAGAAACTAAGTAGACAATTTAAAAAAATTAAGAAATATATATCAAGAAAATATGCATCCCTAACGAAATAGCATGGTTAAATACCGGTGAAGATGTCTTGAAGAAAAGTAAAACAAATAGTATAGAAAAAATAAGAACCGTAATAGATTATTGTCTAATGTATGTATATATAGAGAGAATGTATCTAATCTAATGGAAAATTAACATTAGACAAAAGAACAAATTATTTTGTCCATTGACGAAAAATCTACAAAAGTACTTTTGAATTCATTTTATTTAACGAAATTTTCATGCAAACACAAAACTTAGACTTATAGCATAGAACTAATGTCTGCATTTGTTATTCAATAAAAAGGCACTGATTATAAATTATAATATCCGTTATACGTATCACTTTTCAATAACTATTCATGTTTAAATAATTATAAATTCAAATGCCATGCTTCGAAATTAAGTTATTTATGAAATAAAACATATTAATCTGGAACCTAATTTGCAATTTTTTTATTATAAATCTCTAACATTAATTTTTTTGTCTTTTAAATTATTTCCTATTTTTATTTAAATTCGAATTTGTTAATGTGCTTGTATTCTTTTTTCACTAATCTTTTAGAAATATTTCCCTACGTCCCAAAATTATAGTACTTTCAGAGAACCGTTTTAACATTTTAAAACTTATTCCAGTACTACATTTCAAAATAAATGCATATATCCAGTTTTATTATATTTTTGATTCTGTAAAATAACTTTGAATTTAAATGTATTCTAAAGTTTAAACAAAATTCAAGTTTTATTCACCAAAATCAGTCTTTTAAACATCCTCAACAGTTCTAGAAGCCAGTAAACCTTACCAACCAACAATCTGCCTTTTTTTTAAAAAGGTACACATTTGGCTTTCTAGTCCTTTGTGTCATAAGACTCAAAAAATGATAAACAACGCCAACATAGTAACCCGTCTTTTTTAAGAGGGTTCACTACTACAACAAACGTAGGCGGTTCGCGGACTTATGGTTCGTTCATTATGTTTTATGTTCTGAGCAGTTACTAGCCAGTAATTCATTCAGTTGAAAATCAAGTTGCTAGTTAATGTTTACAACAAGTAACAAGTTTTAAATATGTAAATGTAATAAATACTTGTGTTAATTTTTTAAAATAAGGAGAGAAGGAAGTTCTTACAAAAAATCTCTAGTGCAATGAAATTTTATTAATAATAAATGGATTGCATGATCATAAAATTCTTCCATTTTTCAGAAACGTTAGTCGATTTTTGTTTACATGAACAGTTTGTAGTTTCTTCAATGTGTTCAATCTATATTTGTTAATGAAATAGGATTTTTTGCAATTTGTTTAAGGAATATTCTTGTAAACTTTAATTCT
>BGPR01028218.1:0-20114 GCA_013235015.1 Araneus ventricosus | reverse complement strand
GTAAAGCTGTATTAATTATTATACGGTTGAAAGTTTAAAATAAATTTCATTCTCATGCTTCATAATTCTCATGCTTTCATTCAAACCTTACTGTTATAAGGCAATAAAAAGGCTAGATTTGATAGGATAGTTACGTTTGTTAGCGAAAGTTAGTCACAATAACTGTAGAAAAGAAACGGAGGCGGGCATATGAAAAAATATTTATTCCGAGCAACGCCGGGCTCTCAACTAGTATTACGTAATTTATATAAATTTATATAAGTCGCAGAAAAATAATCAAAATTTGTAGGCCTGTTTGTAGGATAGGTTTCGCGAAATATGCATAGATGAAAATACAATGCACACTTTTAATTCCAGATAAAAGTAAACCATGCGTAATCAAAAATATTTTATACCGATTACATCGCATTCAGTTCAAATGTTACAAAACCTACCTGTACAATAAACTGTGCAACTATTCGTATGCTAATAAAAGAAAATTTGTAGCAGATCGTTCTTATTATACCTGATAATACACGAGGTCCGGAGTACCTTCATCCGGTACCCAGTGAAAGGTGCCTGGATTTCCATCCATGCAATCCAGTGTCAGGGTCTTTTTGTATTCCTCAAATGTTTCGACTTCTGCAGATTTGTCAATTGTCTTGTGTTTCCATTCACACAGTCTACCCACTAAAAGAAATATTTATTATAAAAGAATATTTATAATTTAGATTATAATTTCTGTAAAACATGTACTAAATGGAATCTTCCGTTTAAAACAGGGCTAAATAGTATGGGAGAATTTTTCCGATGGGACTAAATATTTTTTTTTCTTTTAAGACAGGATTCCGTTTATTATAGAGTCCGTTTTATACAGGTTTTACTGTACTAAGAATTATAATCATTAATAATAATAATACATAACATAATTATTATTATAGAATTAAATTTTATTATAAAAGAATATTTATAAATTACTTTAATGAAACAATATTTATTTATGACAAAAAGAGATATGAAACATATTTAAATTAATGCTTTAGAAAAGGAAATATATATTGAAGAAGGTTTTTTTTCCTAATTATTTATTTGTGATTTTCTGAGACACAGTGAGTGATACCAAGATTTCAGAACCCTTTTTTCAAAGCTAGTATAACGACGCAAGTTTGAATAATTATTTTGCTATTTTCAAACGCTAGAAAAACATTACACGAATAATTACAAATATTGTTTTATCAATTAAAAATATTGAATTGTAAGGTATATTACAAAGACACGGCTATTGTGCACACAAGTTGTACATTCTTCTAAAATCTGATTGTTTTACACAAAAAAGAAATGGGTTACATAAAATTTACGACACCTATTTTAACTGCATTTAGTGCTATTTCTTTAAACCCTTAAATGATTATTTTTTTCTGCTACCTAATTAGATATCGTCCTCTGTTTTTTGAATGTGCAATTTTATTGATTTAACTAAAAATCCATGGAACGCTTGCGATATTTATGGATTCCATGAGGTTTTTGTATTGAATTATAATATTTATGAACAATTTAATTTTATCTTATAAGGGTACTAGCGTATTTTACCGTCAAACAGGAACGTTGGTACAGAACAGCAAAAATTATCGGCAAAATATCTGCGCCAATGTTCATGGCCAACGGGATAATACGTAAACTCCGTACACCAACAAACGACAAAATCGTACAGCGAATTATAGTCATAATATATTGTTACAAAAATCTTTAAGTGGGTGTATGTTGTAAACAGTCCGTCCAACAAGCAGGATAATGGAAGATGAAGGTTTATTCACAAATGTGCAGGAAAACGCGTAGCATAGGTAACAGGAAACAATAGATCTTGCACAGATTAGCAACGTAAACAGATAACAATTCACAGGTAATAACAGTTCAGCACTTTGAGATTTGGCAACACAAACAGTTAGCAAATCACTAATAACGACAATAACAGCACTTTCAATAGCGCTCAGCTCACCGGCTTCCTATCTCGCACTGCAGACGAAACTCCAAAGTAGTTCCAGTGGATCAACACACACCTCCCTGATCCAAGACCGGCCCTTATATACTCTCCCCGACAGGCCGTGACGTCACATGGAGTTTTCTCATATATTCAAGACTATTTTCTTTCCTAATAGAGATATCGAGGAAAAGGTCGCATTTTCTGGAATCATCGATTTGTCGTCGAAGTCGCCAAGGTCAGGAGTCCAGTCCTGGCTGCTGCCAGTCATCCCATACTTACCCCTGTAAAACTCTCTTCCCAACCAAAAGACTAACATTGCTGGGAAGCGACTTTCCATGTTCGTAACAATACTCATGGACTTTCACGAATAACGGGTTTCATGAATAACAGAAGTAATCTTATAAGGTTAAAAAATACGATAATTCGATGCGCGAACAGTTAAAGGGTTACATCTACTTGACAGAACGTGCATTGGGGAGGATTCAAATATGTAAGAGTGTTTGAACAGCACAATAATGCAATGTAATTCGATAATTCACTAAATAAATTATTTGTTCTGATATTTCTGTAGGTACTTCGCAAAGAGAAAATTGATGGCATAAAAGTATCCTACCTCCAGTTGGTATCATCCTCTGGTTTGAATCAGTATCAATTCCTGCGTACACAGTGTGGTTCTAAGAAATATTAAAATGAAATATAGATAATTGTACTGAACATATAAAATAATAATACTTTTGAAGTGCATAAAATATATTCTAAAAACTTCAAAAGAGCATTAGTAGTTTATGGTAAAATACCGAAATATTTTTTAAAAAAATAATGGTAAAAAAGGTAAAACGTAGAAACATAATACAGTAGAATCCCGGTTAACCGAAACCCTGGTTATCCGAAATTCTTCTGAAATCGCAAATCTAAAAAACACGTACCGTACTGCACGGAAATAATCTCGAGGGCAAGACTTTTCTGCAACGATATTCCCACTTTTTTCTTTTGTGTCTCCCCAAGAAAGTCAGTGATAAATTTTAGAATGCTAAAATTAAAATTAATGGGTATTAACAATGTTAATTACACGGTATTGATTACCTGTGCCTGTCAGGAGCATTGCGCCCGAACTCCCAGGTGCGAATATTACGCTCGACGGAGGGTTAACTTCTTTATGATACACTTGTGTTCTTTATCGAAGAGTTTTGACTTCATTTTATACTCAAAACATTTCAAAATTATATATAAAATAATAATTGTTGTTCAGGGCTTAATCCAGAAATCGTTATCTGAAAACCTCTCTCCTAGTTCGGTTAACCGGGGTTGTACTTGTACTGTATATTAAATCCATAAGCATAAAAATACCTAATTTCTTCTTTACCACTGTTACTCAAGTAGCATAATACGCTGTGCAATATTGAAAAACATCCATGTGGTAGAAAAAGATATTAAAACAAAATAAGAAAAGGTTTTAACTGTGATGGAGGTAAAAATACAGTAATATTAACAAAAAACAAATGAAAAGGAACGAGGTAAAAGAATGACAGCCGTCTTGCCTGAACGGAGTTGGAGCCTTTTCAACTGATTTCCTTCATCTGAAGTTGCACGCGGCTTGTTAATCATCAGCTACTCGAATCTAAATGTACCGATGGTCCTTTTGGCTTCTCACTGAATGAGTTCCTCTTCTCGCTCAAGTATATTTGTGTACGGTAACTTTCTTTATACGAGATGTGTCTATCTGCAGATCCATTTTTGATTTAAATATTTTTTTAATGTTCTAAACGACAATTTCATGTTTGCACTGTGAAATAAATCCTTGTTTATAAATCTCTTGTCTGGAATATCACTTAGCAACTTTACTGATCCGAGTCATTAATGAAATGTGGTATTTTTTTGAGGCATCCTCTAGCCCCTTCAGATATTAAGCAAATATCAGCTATACAGTAGGACCCGGTAATCAAGACGAATTCAGGCACACGGACGTCCGGATTAGTGGGATTTCCGGATTAGCGAGGTTTTTAAAAATAACGTAAAACACTTTTTTCAAAAATTGTATGTATAGGTACTATGGTATATTTGTATGAACTAACATTGTATGGATAAATTGAATGAACATGATACAGTATGAACATAATATGTACATACATAATTACTACATATGTAAGTGAATGAACATAATCAGTGTCCAAAAAAGTCGGTGATTTTTTTTTGCGCGGTCGTCCCAATTTTTAATTCAAATGCGCGGTCTCTTAAACGTCTGAGGAGCGTAATTTCGTGTGCTTCAACATTTTGCTCTTCAGCCCACTATAATTTAGTGTTGAGTGTCGCGACAGCCTCAGAATGAAAAATTTTGATGGGTGTGACGTCGTCATCATCATCATCTTCTGCTGCTACCGTCCTGATAATTTTGTCGTCTGTTAAAATTTCATTTCGAGCCAAACTGTCGTCAGCCTCAGAAGCCCACTGGAGGGCTTCAGTATTAGACATCGGGTTCGTGTTTTGTAATTGGTTAATGAGTGATGCAAGCTGAATTTCTTCAATTTCAGAATTAATAAAACTGGGAAGCAAATTTTTCCACGACTTATTGATCCGCAATGTAGACACATATGCCCAACAGTTAGCAAGACTGGACACGACATCTTTTAAATTTACATTTTCAGTGTTTCATTGTGCACAGGATCATTTAGAATCTTAGTAAGAAGCAACTTCCGATATCCCAGCTTGATGTTTTGAATAGCATTCTGATCCATGGGTTGGATCAGCGCAGTCGTGTTAGGGGATGCAAACATTGAGGAAATTCCACCGTCATCAGTGCACACAGGGTTGATAGATCAAGATAGCAAAATAAGGCCAAATCTTCTTAAAAATAAGGCCAAAAAAGGCCAAATTTGACAAACTGATTGAAGGCGTCATTGGTTATAAAAAAGGATAACCTTCATGAAAACAAATCCCACTTGATCGGGATATGTGCAATGCTCTATTATTAAACTAAAATTTAAGTGAAAAAAATTTAAAGCATTCTTGTTCTAGTTTTTTTTTGAAAAATTTGTTTTCAAAAGTTATGTGTTTGTTTTGGTTTGATGGCTTCTCAAGTCTATCTCGGTGATTGATGTTCTGTGGAGTTTGAAGTTTATTTATTCAGTATCGCGTTTTCAATGCGGCGCTAGGTGGGCGTTGCGTATTAGCGGATTGCTTAAATTGCTGAAGCAAGAAAGTTAATTGCTTCATTCCTTTTTTTCGTGTTTTCAGCTGTCTTTTCTTTGTTCATAGAAGTCGGGTGAGTATTTATTGAGTGCATCCTTTTTGCCATTAGGGGATACGGCCTTTGTTGCTAAAAATCCCATCTCATCACATTTCAATCAATCAATCCTTGTTTTATTTAAGAGCTATTTCGTTTGACAGCTCACTAAATATAATTTGAAAAGTATCATATCAAAAATTTATTAAAAAATATTTAATAATCAATTAGAATTAATTAATTTAAGTAAATAAATTATTAAAAATTGCTCTAAAAGTCATTACCGAAAATAAAGCCAAAAATGAATCTATGGCCAAAGGGCAAAAAAAGAATCTATGGCCAAAAATCTATGGCCAAAATTCCTAAGGCCAATGGCTTTGAAAAAAAAGGCCAAATTTCCATAATTTGGCCTTAAAAAGGCCAATATGGCAACCCTGAGGGCACAGTTCTTCTGCGGAAGGATGACCAGGACAATTATTCAACAACAATAAATCGGCGCCGGCAGTTGACTGCCCTTTGTTGCGGGTTTGCATCATTCTAAATGGACCGTCCAGATCACCGAAGGTTCCGGATTAGAGCGTCTCCGGATGACCGGGGTTCTACTGTAATTCAAAAGCAATTTCAAACATATCGATCGATTAGCAGCACATTTTTGATTGCTGTAAGTGTTTTCCTTGCGTGCAAATTACTTATTTCTGTGCGAAATGTCATATTTATAAACCACCTTTGCAAATTTATGTTATTGTCCTTTTTGTAAATAAAATGGTGTTTCTCTTTTTAAATCAGCCCGTTACTAGTATCAAAGTTATTTTGGCCACAATCCACTTACCTACGCATTTTTTTTTGAACAATGTACTTTACTTATTAAAGCATTTCAAATTCTAACTCTGTAGTAAAGGTCGAATACATACCAGCAGTCCCAGCTGATCCAAGAACTGTCCTCCACCACCTTCAGGATTGTTCGTAATATATAGCGGATGGTAAGAGGCAGGATTAGACGGATTGTTGCCGCCTTCAACTATGAAAGTGTAGTTGACACCCCTTCGAACCGTTAATTCAGGAATCAGCTGTCCATTGATCCACCATGCAATGCCCCATGACTGAGAACCTGTTGAAATGAAACCGATTATGTCATGTTTTCAACAAGTTAATCAATGAATAGGCAGCCATTGTTTGCATATAGCTGGCCGAAGAATCTGATAGCTACCAATATCGCTGTCAACGTATTAATGTGAAAAAAATGCCCCCAAAATTTTACGCTATATGTTTACACCAAAAATACTGTAGGAATGAATCCTCCTTAGAGTAATGAAACTTCTGACAGAAAGATTGTAAATTTCAAATGTTATTTGTATGCTTCAAATAGCTGTTCGTCTTTAAATTAATGTTATATCATTGAATTTGTTTTATGGTCACGTACTGCTATTTTATAATAGAGCTAAAGACAGTTATTGAGACAATCATTTGCCAAAGCTTAGCACTGAGTGAAGGTTTAAATAGCATCTAGCGTGAAACTTCGTGAAATTTGGGACAAAAGATAAAACAAGTGAGTTATATGGCTCATTTTGCAACTCATGTATAAAGCAGTGCTTCAATTTGATAAAAAAAATGGCGGAAATATCTTTGTATACAGGCAGATTTAAACGAAGATAAACCTGCGGCTGATACTCGTCGGTAATTTGAATAATTTAATGATTCTGTTAATTTTCATTGTGTTGGATGTTGCAAAGGGAGATGGGCACCACGAGTACGTAGATGAGAAGTCGCAGGATAAGTAAGCGGGTTCTCATTTCTCCTGGGGACATATTAATGGGTGTGTGGTTTTGTTGGTCACATTTTGAATGACGGGGCGTACCTCCCACGGGAAGGATCTGTGCCGGGGTCAGTGATGGCCATTAGGTAACAGGCCATAGTTTTGTGTTATTGTCGCGGCCGCCTGATCATTCAGTGTTGAATCATTTAGGGTTACATCTCTGATTGGTCCAGATTTTAGTAAAAAAAGCCATGCCTAGGCATTTTATCAGTCGCTACCTTTATCCAAGCAACATATTTTGGGACAGTCCTATTATTCTTGAATTGTAGCGAGATGAATCCTACAATATAATATAAACAAACAAGAACAACCCAGTTAGCACCCCCTGTTCTCTAAACTTTCATCCGCACCAGCGGGAGAACATGCAATCCCCAGCGACACGTTGAATGCGCACCAGGCCCACATACAAAGCGAATCTTCAGTGGAATCGGGCCTCGAAGCCGAGAACTTATCACTAAGCAGGTCCGCCGAGAGGGAGGGGAGAAATCCCCGACGTCGAGATAAGGAAAAAATATTATTTTATTTTTAAGAGTATTTATATTTATCAATGACAAATGGAGCCTGGAGTGAGTTGAACTATATTTTTACATTTATTTTCTCTGAATATAAAATTAACACATTCCCACTGCATTAATCGAGATTACAGTGAGCGGCTAGAAGTCAGATATTTGCAACAATACGTGACGTGACCCGACAACCAGAAGAAAGACTTCTAATAATTAGTCACCACAGTCATAATTCACAAACTGGGGAGGGGCACATACCGGTACTTTATTCCGGGGTCTGGCTCCGTTTTCGGCGGCCCTGTCACTAAGCACCAAGATCTCTTAATATAATCCAAAATAAACGTTTACTCACATTAAACAAATGATTACTGAAACAGAAGCGAGACAGAAAACCACACCTGTTATTGCCGTGTATCCTTTGTCTCCTCCGGTTGGTCCAATCTGAGCTCGGAATGTAGTGGCGTCCAGGATTTGCATCGGAGGCCAAGATTTAGGCTTCATCGTCGTTGCAGACACGAAGGGATTGCACCGATCCTGCGGTGGACTTCGACCAAAATGGATTTTTTTGGCATCTGGAACAGAAAGTGGAAAATTCACACACATTTTCTTGAAATGTAGGCCACAGAAATGGCTTCATTATGCATGGCAGTGCGATTTATTACCTTTGGTATAATAATGCGTATGGAAAGCTACTTCCTTCTGACTGTTGAGAGGTCCGATAGCGGCTATCACAGAAACTGGAATTGAAACTGGTATAGAAAGATCTTGGCCATCACCTAAGGATACGGAAATAAATAATTTCATGCATCGATAACAAAAATAGCTGAGCAATTAATATTTATTACACGTTTTTATTTAACTTGTTTCAGGTTTGTAAAGATGGAATTATGAAATCGATTTGTCGCACTTTAGGTACTAGAGTTCGGAAATTTTGTACAGTTCTGGGTTTCTGATGATGATGCAATATTTTGATATTTTCAGAACTTAATTATCAGTCAGTCGATTAATTTGAATTAAATTATCATTGTATATAAATGGCACCATCTGGCAGCGGATTAGGGAAAAAATTGATTGGAAGGTTCCATATAACATGATATTAAAGACTAAAAAGTAGAAATTTCTTTTTAAAAAATATTGAGGCGAAAAAAAATCGTAAAAGCGTGAGGCTATAAACAATACTAAGAGAAATCGAGCTGCAATGAATACCCTTAGGAAGAAAATTTCTAAACATCCATAGAGAATAAAACTATATTATAATTGGGATTAAAATTCCAATTTGCATAGAATATTTCTATGAGCGTCATACTCTTTTACAATTTTGTTTTGACGTCCACATTTTTGATAAAAATATTTTCTATCTTTTAGTACACAAATAAAAGCGTGTTTTGTAACAAAATATTTTTGTTATTTTACATATATGATCCACAAATGTAAATTCATTTGACCAAACAAATTAAACGAAGCAAGTGACATACTATTAGGTATAAATGAAGCTTTTATCTTGGTTTTTTGCCCTTTGCGCTCGAGAGGCTACTCCCGTCACCATTCTAGATCGTGCATTATTTTGACGTTTCTTGATTTTCATTTTTAAAATAAACACATACAAAGTTTTAAAAAGTCACAGATTAATTTTTCGGTTACACAATTATATTTTTTGCGTCTAGAAGCAATAAAATGAGCCCTTGCATTTAGTGAATAATTATGCATCTAATTTCTTTTCCAAGGGAAATTGTTCTGAAATGGTCATTTTATGTTGGTGGGTTCCATTCCATTCTACAACCCAGGTGGGTCGACTCAACCCAATGGTTGTAGAGTCTTTTGATGAACCCCCGGGAAAAATAAGCATGAGAACAAATTGAGGCTGCGGGCATAAACTACAAACAACCTCACGAGCTTTAAAAAGGCAAGTTAAATATTTTAATAGAGGTGTTACTTAAGAGAAACGTTACACAATTATTGCACTTGCTGACATAACAGCTACAGACACAAAAATGCACAACAAAAAAGTGGTGATTACAATACAAGACACAACCCCAAACAAAACACAAAGCAAATAAACTCAAAAAATACAAGGCAAACAAAACACAAAATTACAAAACAAATAAAACGCAAAGAATGCAAAACAAACAATACACAGGCAAAACAAAAGCGAAAACAAATAGCACACGAAAAGTCCGGTGTTTATACTTACTTCCACCACTTTAACCTGACTGAGGATTGGGAACACACAATTTCTTCATCAGCATTTTTGCTGCTGGGAGAACCTCCACCTTTATGTTCAATTCGAAATTATTCAATGTCTGCTTTACACGTTCTTGCAGAATACCCACGCTTTGCTTCACAGCGTCGAATATTTTACGAGATGTCTCACCCCAGTTTCAGCGATTTGATTTCCAGTTTTTCGCGTTAATCACCTTAGTTTTCTTAAAAATATAGAAGTTCATAATCATATTTAATTTTATTAAATTAAAATTAGTTAGGCTTTTGGGTATATGGCTTCTTTGTATTATCATGCTTGTATCATGGCCTCGTCTTTCCTCTTCGAAATGATTTTAAATTTTTAGGCACTTGGATTTCGTGCACTATCTTGTATTTCGATTTTATACATTTTTATAGATTGAGTATAAATGTTTTAATGCCATGACTGTGGCGTAGCTTAGTTAAAGTGGCATTTGCCCCCAAAACTCAATTCAAACTTATACTTACTTGAGCTTAGCGGCCTTTTGTAAGTGACCTTGAAGATGCCATCCGATTTTTCCCAATTGAGCAGCGCTGTGTTCTCCTCACCCCTCATTTTGGTATCTGGACAGGCACCACTGCCTTGAGAGCACTAAGATAGGAAAGGAAAGATTGTAGGAATTCATTCTAAAGGGGATCCTAACATGTATACTACAGTTGTACACACAGCAAACACGTATATAAATAGTGTTGATGAGCATTACGATCACTTCTTTCATGCATGAAATGTAATAAATATGCTGAATTCAATAAAGGAATCAAATATTGCCAAGCTAAGAAACGCTCATCTAGTTTCAGTACAAATAATGAGTGGCTGCCATAAAGTTAGATATTTATATGGGAATAAAAAGCTTTTCCTGATCGGTCACAAATAGTTTTGTTATTCTGTGATATTAAATAAATTCATTGTCAATAAATTTTTGGGTAGGTTATAATATTATAAAATATGGATAACATATTTAATAAATTTAACAAATTGCATATTTTCGGAGGATGAAGAATTTTTTTATGGAATTTAATTAAAAAAATAATTTCGCACAACATATGAACGCTTATGTAATGTAAAATAATATTATATTCTTATATGAATAAATTAATGCTGCAAAAGATGAGGGTATAAAACTGTCAACTTAATATAGTCTATTTATGTACTTATTGATTACAAAATGTGTATGCTATCTAGGCATGAATAATTAAGTACCTTACATAAAAGTTTTCATTCATATAAAATCAACGATAACTATACATGAACTGTGATTTTAATACAACATCAACTGATAAATCTAGATCAATTGTGGAAAACACTAATTTGCATGATTCAACCATTTTGCAGTTTTTAAAAGTGAAGCGCAATTTATTACGCAGTTTTTATAATTAACCTTCTGAAGTCCTCACCTGCGATTTTGAACTGAGGTAATAATCAACTACTCGAGCTTGTTTAGAGTCGGCGTCATAGTAGGCCACTGCAACATCTGCTCCAATCATAACAGCCCTGTTATCGCTGCCACTTCGACCAAAAGAGATGTACTCATTGTCGTCTTCAAAAGAAACAATGGAGTGATGTAAATTCATCGCTTCAGTAACATTAAAAAGAGTTTACGTTGGTATTCTTTTACATTAATAAAAAATAATATTAGAAAATGAATTCAATTCTTTGCGTTACAAAAATTTTCAATTTTTATTTAAAATACACTACTTACCAGCACGACCTGTCAATTGTAAAATGAGATCTTGACCTAAAATCTTCCAACTAACATGCAGAATTCCTGGGAATAACTCCTCACAGTTATCAAATTTTATTTCCTAGAAGAAATTCATTAAGAATTATACTTTAAGAGTTCACTGTGCTTCAAATATACGATTCATTTCATAAAAGAAAGTTGAAACTTTCTTGTTTTGCAAGATAATTGTGTGTTTATTGACATACATCAAAATATTTTCAATGATAGTGATAAAGCAGTAAAAGCTATTCATTTTGAAGCCACTAGGAAAATAAAAACAACATTACAAAATTTTGTAAATGCTTGCAAATCTGTGCTTTAACTTGCTTAGTGTTATTCTGACCCATTGACACCTATTATCCTCGATTGAGGAAAAACTGCTTTTTATACGTCAACTAAGAATAAAATGGGCGCTAAAGGGTTAATTCTTTTGTCTTTAATTGAATGTCCATTACTTTATATCTAATTGTAGTTTTGTTCTATGAACCGTCATAAAGAGTGAAAGCATAGCTCTCATAAATTGCTAAGTATACAGGGTGTCAGGGCTAAAAGTTTTCAAAAGTAGTGGCTTATAATTACTGAACTACTCATTGGAATGTAATTGACTGCTCCTCCGTGGATTCGAATCTCCTCCGAGATTCCTTGAGTCAAGACCGTTCAGCCGCGCATGCGTACAATAATCAGGATTCGGCGATGAAACGAACCACGGTTTCTGCGGGTTTCATTTGTTAAGATGTGGACGACATGGCAAAAGGTGCAGTGTCTACTTTGGTTAGTTGAATTTAAATCTGATGCTGAGGCATGTTCAATGGTGTGTCCGAACTAAATGGAATGTTCATTCTCCAACATCGAAATCCACTCGCCAATGGGATAGAACTTCAAAAGAGACAGGAACTTTGGTATCGGAAACAATCAAGTATCCTAAAGCTGTTGTGGTGGATGAGATTGTTGATCGTATCATTCAAGTAATAACTCGTCTAATAACTCTTGATATGTTACGAAACACTTGGCAAAAATTCGATTACCGTTTAGACATAAGTAGACATATACACATAGAATTAAAAAAATTACTTTATAGTTAAACGTTTTCTTAGTTTTTACTTTCAAGTTTCTTCCAATTCAGAACTATAAATCCTAAATGGGTATCTAACAGAGTATGATACACTTACCTTCGTCACTTCAGCCTTCAACGCGGTTAAATCGGCGGGAACATTGAGATACTTTGGTATCCTAACATCTCCGAAATTCTGTTTGAAGGCAATGCAATACATCGCCAGCCACTCGATATCAAATACAGTTAGATCACCAGGAAGTTTCAGCTCGATATCTTGACCTTGGTAGCCGTGGAGTTTTTCTAAGCTGCGGGGAAAGTTTATTAATTAGAATAATACGCTTGAAAACGTTTGTAAGTTTCCTGGTGGCAGAGAAAAGAAGCTTTTACCTTCCGTTTTCGTCAGGCACCTTTGTACCTTCAGGGTGAGGTGTACTGCCGGTACCGACGAGGAAGAAAGCATCTGATGAAAAGAATAATTAAATTATAAATTTAACATTTGGAAATTAAGCAATGTTGTAGTAAATTATTTATTTTAAGTGCAGTAGATTCGAGTTTCCATAAAACTCAAATACGAACTCGCACATTTTTAGGAGGCGATTAATAATATAGAAATATGTTCCACATGACTAATGCTAATCTTTATTCCCTTTTATTAGCTGAAATTACGTATTTTCTGTTTCGTATCGGGTAAATTATTTCCCGATTGATGGCCTGTTTATTTTTTTGTTTAATTATGTCATCTTCCCATTTTGGAGCCATATGGTGTTTATTTTGGAACGGACCTCGTAATGTTGACCCATGGTGAAAACACGTGGGCGATACCAGAGTTTGCACCTCCTCTCCAAACTTCCACGTCATTCCAATGGGAGGACATTTGACCTTCAACATCAGATAAAGCATGGACTAGGTTCACATACAAAGTGGATCTTTCGGCGTAATCGGGTTTTCGAACGTGGAACACTTCGGTCCCACAGCCATGCCCTTGCCAACATGCCACGCAGTTCCACACTATTATAGCATTTAACCACTTAAGGATTTATCCCTAGTTAACTAGTCCTAAATACCGTAGGTTGCAAAATAACTCTGTCCTTAAGCGGCTAATGAATAAAGGGAGATACTAAGAGACTGTAGAAAACCATAGATTGTTTTGTGTATAAACATATTAATTCAGACCATTCGTGCAATTCTTAAAGGCTGGTATATACAAGAAGTTATTATTTAAATTAAAATTCATTCTAGTTTGACGAATGAAATGCTGCGAGTATAAAACTACATAATCGCCAAAATGGTTTTCAAAACTGTGGCCAAGATTAGAATCTCAGGGGAACACTTTATAGCTTTGTAACACTGCTCCCCTCTTCAAAGACTGTACGTCCCGGCAGTCTCATTACTTAGAACTATGATCAGCGGACTGGTATGGAGTTAGCCGATTAATATGGATGACTTTTGGCTTGGCGTTGTGCGACCTCTGTACTTTGTAGACAACATCGCTGAGTTATTGACAATAGCCTATGGTCCTTTCATGTATTCAGTCGACGAGGAAGGCATTTCACTCGGTCGTCCATAGAGAATATTAAAGGGAAATGGTAGCGTTCGACCAAAAAGCATTTCCGCTGGAGTCAATCCGATCACCTCATGTTCCGCGCTCCTATAGACCAAGAGAAAGAGTGGCAAATGCATATCCCAATCACTCTGATTCCTCGAAACAAATACAGACAGATGATTTACAATCGTTCGATTAAATCTTTCGACCGTGCCATCGGACTCGGGATATAACGTGGTCGCTCGGGTTTTTAGAATTCCCAAACGATTGCAAAGCTCAGTAAAGAGAGCAGAGTTAAAATTTGTACCTTGATCCGAATGCAATATCATAAGCACGCCATAACACGAAATACAGCTTCGTACGAGTTCTTCAGCTACAATCGAGGCTTCCTGATATGGAATGGGAATTGCTTCAGGCCACTTGGTAAAATAGTCCATTAATACTAGGACATACCGATTGCCTTTTGTTGTTACTGGAGAAGGTCCTAGGATACCCAAAGCCATTCTTTCGAATGGTGCGTCCACATTGTAGTGCTTCAAGCGACCTTTAGTCTTTGTTTTAGGTCCTTTTCGGGCTCCGCAAGCGTGGAATTCTCTACACCATTTTTCAACGTCGGCACGAAGTCGATCCCAAAAAAATCGCTCTCGTATTTTGCTTAAAGTTTTCATGACCCCAAAATGCCCTTCACTTGCGCTGTCATGAATCTCACGCTGAACTTCTGGAATTCTACTCTTTGGGAAAATTAGTTGCAATCGACAATAGCTGTCATGATTACTTTCCCACTTGCGGTAAAGAACACCGTCCTTAAGATGTAAGGAGTCCCAAAGAGCCCAGAATCGTTTTGTTGCAGGACTCGCCGGTGCGATTTCCTGCCAAGATGGTCGATGTGCCGAATTTAGTTTCTTCTCCAGAATTGGTTTAATAGCAGGATCTTCTAGCTGCGCCTTTTGGATAGCACATGAAGACCAGGGATCTATAGTTGTCGTTGTTAAAACTTTCACGGAAATATCTATCTCCATTCCGAACTTTTTCTCGGCATTCGTGCAATGTTTGCAGCTATATTTATTTATTTATTTATTTATTTATTTATTTATTTATTCAAAGAAAGCACACTACAGAGATGACTCCATAAACATTTACAGGTCTTCAAGAGAGGGTATCTGCATTTCCGCGAGAGGTCCCTTTTCGATGCTGGATTTCGAAATCATACTCCTGAAGCCTTTGTATCCATCGAGCTATCTAGCCTTCAGGTTTCTTAAAATTCAAAAGCCATCTTAAGGAAGCATGAGCAGTCCGCAGAAGAAATTTCCGGCCATAGAGGTAGTGATGGAAATGCTCTATAGATTTAACAATGTCCAGTAATTCTTTACGTGTGACACAATTTCTTTCTGGCTTATCCAAGCTCTTTCTGAAGTACACATTCAATGACACGTTCTTCGTTTCCAATATTCTGGGACAGCAAGGCTCCTATTCCTTCATTACTAGCATCCGTATCCAAAATCAAATCTTTGTCAATCCGGGGGTAGGTCAAGATAGGAGAAGGTGTCAAAGCCTGCTTTAGACTATTGAAAGATTTTTCACATTTATCTGCCTAATTAAAGTTTGAATTAGCTTCAGTTAATTTATGTAGAGGTCTTGCTATTGCAGAGAATTTTTTCAAAAAGCGACGATAATAGGTGCACAGTCTAAGGAAACTTCGGAGGTCATGTACTACATGTGGACGAGGCCAATCAACTGCTGCCTTAATTTTTTCTGGATCGGTTTTAACTTCTTCTGCTGAAATAACGTGTCCGAGGGAAGGATCCTCTTTTGAAAGAACCTGCAATCTGCTTTTTGTATTCTCTGGAATACTTTACGAATATTATTCAGATGTTCTTCAAATGTTCGTCCTATTATCATCAAGATATACTAAGCATGCTTCAGACGCAAGTCCACGCAATACTGTCTCCATTAGTCTTTCAAATGTAGCTGGGGCGTTACAAAGTCCGAAAGGCATTACCTTAGATTGCCAAAGTCCTTGTCCGGTGGTGAAAGGTGTCTTTTCTCTGTCTTCACGTCGGATTTCAACTTGCCAGTATCCAGTTTTCAAATCCAATGTCGTGAACCATTGACTTCCGTTCAAAGCATCCATAGTGTCATCTATTCGTGGTAAAGGATAACTGTCCTTTTTCTCGTTATTTTATTCAATTTTCTATAGTCAACACATAATCGTGATGATCCATCTTTCTTCTTAACAAGCACAATATGCGAAGCCGAAGGGCCTGACGATTCCTCTATTATTCAGTTTTCAACCATTTCATTAACTAGACGCTCTGCCTCTTCTTTCCTTGCAAGAGCTAAACGTCTCAGATATTGCTTGATCGGTGAATGGTCATCTGTGTTAATTTTATGTTGTGTCATATTGCAGCGGCCGACATAAGCGTCACAGGTTGAAAACAAGTTCTGAAATTCTTTAAGTAACTTCTTTATTGCTCTTCGCTGTTCTTCATTAAGTATTCAAGATTTTCCAAAATAGATGGAAGTTGTGCTTCAGAATACTCGCGAGGATGGGCGAAGATATCCACCACTGGTTCACACGTCGCAATAACATCTCCTTTGTCCACAATATTGGGTTTAATTTTCAGATTCAGAACTCGAACGGTGATGGCTTCTATTTTTAAATCAACGTGTGTGGCTGCCACAAGGACATCTTTCTGGCTAGGAAAGTCAGTTTCGGCATATCTGAATTGCCCAGAAATTTCGGGAACACCATGGATAAGACATTTGATATCGCTGGTATAATAGTTCTTTCTTTTGCCAATACAGAACATAACTTTGAATGTTGAACACTGGCTGAAAACAGAGGGATTTCCTCCTCCTACTGTCCGTATCTCGTTCTTCTCCAGGTTTACAGTCAAGTTAAATGTTTTTAGAAAGTCCAGTTCGAGAATACAGGGATCGGTGATATCAGCTACGTAGATTCCGTGTTGAAATTTTCTGGATCCACATTCAATTGTTGCATTCAGTTTGCCGTGTATTTCTACCTTTTCACCAGTAGTGGTATTTAAAGAAATGTTAGGAGCCGTGTAAATAAGTTATTTCAATTTCTTGGCCAAGTCTGTTCTAAAAGAGTGACGTTTGCACCTGTATCCACCAACATTGAACACGGGATACCATAAATGGATCCTTCTAAGTAGAGCCCATTTTTCTTTCCACAAAGTGTGGAGACTTTCCGTCCTTTTTCAGGGGCTTTATTCAGAAAAGGCAGCCTTCGCCCCGCAAGACGGCCGTAAGTTAGTTTTCCTGGTTGGAAGTAATCGTCTGGCACTCTCTCTGTACGTGCCCCTTTTTGTTGCACCTCCAGCAAGTAACGTTCGTCGAGGAGTGTTCCCCTTCCCAGCAACACTACTGTTAAATAATTTTTCCAACCTGTTATACAGAGATTCAAATTTATCATCCCGTTCCCTACTGGTGTTATCCTCAATCTGTATTGAGCTGACGTGTCTAGATGTCCTCGACACAGTTCTAGCAGCCTCATATTTCGTGCTATATGCTAGAGCTGATTTCAAGTCCTGTCCTTGGCATCCATCAACAGGTCCAATCCATGTCCAGGCTCATTAGTCGTTCCACATCGGCGGCCAATACTTGAATGCCTTCTCCCGGCTTTTGTCGTCTTGTCTTTAGTTCGGTTCTGCAAAAATTCACGAGATGGCTGTCTCCAAATCTGGATTCCAGGGCATTCTCGATGGTCACAAGGTCAATCAACTTGTCAGGTGGTATTCCCTGAAGAACCTACGAACATCCTCGGAGAGAGGCCACAAATTGACTGGCTTTTATTAAATCCATCCGTTTGTAGAGCTGACGAAGTCGAACTGAGTATTGGAAACGGTCCACGATGTTTATCCATCAAATGTCAAAGATTTGACTGTTGATCTGGCATACATAAGTTCTGGACTTGTCAGGAAATTGTTTGGCCGGTACTCAAGTTCATTTATTCTCCTCTCGAGGTTGCCGATCTTCTCTTGAACTTTGCCCTTTGACTCTCCAATCTTTCTTTCAACTTTTTACTCTACTCCCTCGATCTTCCTTTAAACTTAGCTCTCAACTTTTTCGATTTTTCCTTTCACACATTAGATTTCCTCTTCTATTTTTCTAATACTTCCGTCAACATGAATCTTAATTTTGTCAACTTGACTCTCGACGTGTGCTTGGATCTCATGCTGTATTTGCTCTTGTCCGGATCGCACCTCTTGTTCCGGTCTCTCTTGTCCAGCTCTCATATTGCTCTGGTCCAAGGGAAACACAGGAAAATCTAAACCCCACTACTCACACCAAATGTGACGAAATCGTCTTGTGGGTGCACGTGAATGCAGTCCAATAAGCAAGATTTTTAAAAAAATAAAGCTCTTTATTTTACAAATATTCTAAGCAAAGAAACGGAGCATAAATATTAAAACAGCACTTCTAAAAATTCACAACAGATATTACCAATAAATCTCAAACACAGCACTTTCAAAATAGAGGTCAATGTCTTTTCAGCTCACCAGCGTTCATTGCTGATCAAAATCCAACTAACTCTTCTTGGCTTGAGAGCTTGCTTTTATACTTTTTCAACAGGAAGTGACGTCATTACGTAGGAAGTGAAGTAATCTCCAGAAAGTTCATGAAGCCAGTAGAAACAGGTAGACAGTTCAAGGTCTTTCTAGAAAATTCCTTTTGTCGTCAAACTCGCCAACTTTATCGCCAAACTCGCCAATATGGTCGCCAAGCTTGTAGCCAAGATTAGCATCTCAGGGAAACAACTTTATAGCTTTGTAACAATAGATGATTTTCTTAAATTGTTCATACTAGAAAACGATTTCTGCTACTAAAAGAATTAGAATTTATCAGTTTCCATTCGATAATTCTTTCCTTCGATTTAGTTGCCAAACAAATTAAGTTTTATGAATTTAGTTTACGAAGAAGTAACGAATTTTAATTAAAATGGTTTGATCTTAAAAATATAAGAAGTTAATCGTCCAACATAAATATTTGCAATTTCAAAACATCGAAATAGTTTTTAAAAATTTTATTAAAAATTAAGAAAATTTGTAAAATCCCATTCCTTAAAATTATTAATTAAAATTCAAATTAAACTTCGAATTAAAACTTTACCAAGAGTTGATAGAAATCTCACCTGGGCCAGCTCCGTCATAGTGCAAGTTCTTAATGGCAATGGTTTTGATATCTTTGACAATAACGCTTCCAGATTTGACTCCGTGAGCTAGTGAACTCAGCGGTCCCAAGTCGGCTTCTTTGGAAGCTTCGAAGTCATCAGGAATCATGATGTAACCGAAATTCACCTAAAAATGTATCGTATTCTCACTGCGAATCAAACATAATTTGAATCTAACACTCTTACTGCTAAAATTTTATATTTCCGATATACTTAATGCTAGGAGATAAGATAAGGAAAATAACTATTACAGCTATTTATGAAAATAGTTATTTAACTGTAGAGATGATAACTAATAAATAATCTTTAGAAGAATAGGACCTTATGCTATTTTAGGAACTATTCCTAGAAATTTGTTTTATGCACGCTAACAATGTATGCTTACTCTCTAATCTCGAGTAATAACTCACTTTTAAATTGTTTTTTATTAAACTGTAAAGTCGTTGTTAAGACATACCTTTTTGTTTTTATTGCAATAAAAAAACACTCGAGGCGCTTCTGTCAAGGTTTAAAAGAACCGAACTGATGATATTAAGTTTAATGTTGATATAAATAGATGCGCTGATGTACACTATATGCCCAAAAGTATCCGGACACTTGCAGATTTTCACATTTTTTAGAATTTCTCCGGAATGGTTTAACCGACTGCCTTTAAACTTCAGACATGTAAAGAACAGACAATAACTCACATTTTACATTGAAGATTCGGTCCTGAGGGCAATTAGGGGGCCATCTACAAACTGATGAAGACAAAAAGGTTTTTGGCCCACCCCGCTTCACCGAATTCTAATAACAAGATGAAACTTTTAGAAATGGTAATGTATAATATGCATAATATTTACAGGAATTTTTGTAAACTCAACAC
>BGPR01028217.1:0-20114 GCA_013235015.1 Araneus ventricosus | reverse complement strand
TTTGGACACCAGTTTATATCCCGTATATATTAATCAAACTTTGTACCCCGAATAATATTTCAAAATAATTTTTTTAACTTTATCTGAAAAAGGTGTTTGCGTTGGAAATTTCGAATGCATAGTCAATCCCTTAAAAAATTTCTAATACAAGATCTTTTAATAGATTTTAGTTTCTATACATGAAGAACGAGGCAGAATAAGTTGTGATTTTCAGCGGTGAAGAGGAAGCTGTATTGTTGACTTATCTTAAAATGAGAGTATAGTATTCATGTTAGTTATTAAGAATATAAAAGTGGTGAATTAAAGTAAATGCGAAAAAAGTTTAAAACATTGAATACTAATCCTTACTTTCTCGTCAACGAAGTATAGAAAGTATAGTATTCGTCCAATTCTTCGATCTCGAGATTTTAAATAATCTCCTCGTTCTAATTTTGAGTTCATCCATTTAGATGGGTCATTCACGAAATCTCCAAAACCCACTACTGGTCGCCGCAATTCACGCCTACTTCTCCTCTCGCCTTCAGAACAAGGCCCCGCCCCTTGCCCCCAGGAGGTTTTCGCTTTCGTAAGAGAGGCTCGCTCCCCATTTCGAGGATCGTATTTTGATTTTATAACGAATGCGCGAAATTGAAAAGCAACGGCGTTGCATTACCAAACGTTTAGACCATAACAGTCCAATTCTCATCGGATAGTCCTCCCGCTGCTGTGGTGTAGAAATTTGAAGGGGGAGTGCCAGCTCAGGTATCGTCTTCGTCATCTGATCGCGGTACAGAATTAAGAGGTCCATCCCAATATAGCCCCCGTGTTATTATATTCTTCAAACTAATATTCTTTAAAAAATTAAAATGGGTAAACCGATTTAAAACAAAATGATATACGAAGCTAAGGAAAATTCGAAAAGTCACACCCATTAAATATACAGAAAATTCACAAAATAAATGAAAATTAATATGAAACGGAAATAAAAGTAAGGTGAGGATATACACACATAAGTAAAAACATAACGTACCTCAATTTCGAGATACATTCAAACCAACTTCGCTTTCTCACAGACCTTCTTACACGATGGGCATTCAGACCGTACTTTCTACAGCACCAGATGAAGCCATCATCAAGATCAAGCCTTTCAATCAGCTCCGTTTTTTCTCCGTACGTTGGACATGCATACTCTTTCGCAATCAAATGAATTTTCATTCAGAAGTCGATGACATCTGTCTTTTGCCCATTTTTCAATCCATATCAAGAACTAAAATCATAGAATTCGGCTGCGAAATGAACAACACGATAGGATATAACAGATTTTAGAAAAAAAATCATGGAGAAACCGAATGGGAACAAAAAGATAACCAAGGCAACCATTAAAGACAACAGACGACGATCGCAAGAAAAAAACAGTCAACCGTCAGAGTCAACGGAAGCGGAGCAAAGAGAGGATCGACACGTTGACGGGATTTTTCTTACGGAGAAACCGCGAACATTCAAAGTATCGAAGGAGGATTGTTACTAATATGACCAAACTTTTTAAAAACAAAACGAGGAAAGATATCGTAAATAAAAGAAATATTTTTTCATTGCAACAGTAATACAGAATATGCTATAATATGATTAAATGCATAGTAAAAACATGGATGAGAACACTTTTGGAGGACGGACAGAATTTACAAAAAGAAGGAATGCCCTCTCTAAAAGTGGATGGTTCGTCACATTAGAAAAAAATGCATGAAAAAGCAGAATTATTGCAGAAGACGACAGTTTTCACAGGACTGCGAAACAAAACAATGTTATAGATTTTATGCCAAATCGGAAGATATTTTACAAATGTGTTGCTAGAAAATCTTCGCTCATTTAAAACATGATTTAAAGAATTTTAGCTTGTTCTGTATTCCAGTATCTACAATCATTTCATAGTCTTCACACAATACAGTGGGTTGCCAATATAATATGGGTACATTAAAATTTGCATATTCTTTCGAATATCTCCCGAAAGTCTGCATGGATATTCTTAGAATTTCGAACATGTAAAGATTAGGATTGAACTCGCATTTTGCAATGAAGATTGATCACGAGATAATTTAGGGGACCGACCAAAAATTCATTCCTCTTTCCAAATTTCGACTCATCCTGTTTCAAAGAGAGCTGATAATGAAAAGAAATTTTCATCAATGGTTATGTTTGATGTGCAAAATATTTACATGAATTTGTTTAAACATCGCTTCCTTGAAAAAATCCCAAAGTTTTCATCATGGTGTTTGCTTATAACTAGCAGAGTTTTATACCAAATTGTATGAAACTTACAGAATACACGCCACTATAATCGAGAAGCATTACATTAAAAGTTTAAGTAAATACTTTGATTATTAAAGGAAATATAGGTACTTAAGTAAATGATTTTTTACTGTTCATGTGCAAAAGGTAGCGTGATTTTACTTTCATCACTTAAGAGCCATACACATAGGGCAACTTATATAAGAATTCCAATACAATGCCATTAGCATCCAGAAAGATATCGGAATTGCAACTTGATGAATGTCGGTACACTCTAAGAGGAGCTAAATGATGAGGGTTGTTGCACAAACTAATATTTTTAAATTTGAATCTTAGAATTGTAATCGTAGAACTGTGATTTAAAATATGTATTTAACTTATAAGTATAAATGAGTATACGGGATATTAAACTTTCATAAAATTCAGTGTTACTGTTCGAAGATTCAAGTTTAAAAATTATCAGTTTGTGCAAGACCCTCTCCATTTTTCTTCTCTTAGATTGTAGCGAAATTCGCCAATTTGTAATGCTGACATCTTTCTGAATACTAATGGCATTGAACAGGAAATTTTATATAAGTAGCCGATTATGTCTGGCTTTAAAGTCATGAAAGTAAAATAAGGCTGCAATCTGCACATGCGCAGTCAAAATTTATTTACTAAAAATACTCATATTTCCTTTAAAATTCAAAGAATTTACTTCAAATTTGAATACAGTTCTTCTCTAACACATTATTACTTATTCCGTAAATTTCAAACAATTTGGTTTTAAATTCTTCAAGTTAAAAGAGAAAAAAAACTCGAGGAAAATTTCAGGAATTTTTAAGAAACCAATCTATTTATATCTTTCTAAATATTGTGCTATGTTTACGAAAATGCATGTAAATATTATGCACGTCAAACATAAGCATTGATGAAAGTTTCATCTCGGTATATGATTTCTTTGAAACTGGAAGAGTCGAAATGTTTTTTATCTTAATCACTTTCCGGTCGGTCCTCTAAATACTCTCTTGATCGAATCTTTACCATAAAATGTGAGTTCAAGCCGAATCTTTACATGTTCGAAATCCTAAGACAATCATGAAGATTTTCGGGAAATATTCCAATAAATATGCACATTTCAAAGTGCGCACATTATATTTGCAACCCACTTTACAACATAATCGCAAAAGAATATTTTTGCAAAACATATCACAGAAACAGTAATTAATCCAATTGCACATTATTTGGACTCTGCAACCATATTAAAACAGGTATATGCTACGACCTAATACCGATAATGAAAAGTCTAACATGGCAATAAAAATGTCCAAAGAAAACATTATTTTCTTATATTAATTTTCGCTTTGGTAAATGCAAGTGAATGAACTATTTGATAAACAGCAAAATGCTTTGAATTTAATTTTATAAGAATAGAAAGGATTGTTTTAGAAATTGCGCTAAAAATTAAATTTAAAGATTAACTGTAATTAGAGAATAATGTGTACCGCTATATAATTAGTATCATTAAAAAGATATTTTTCTGCTCTTTCAGATGGTATAAAAATAATTGTCGTGCAATAAATATTTCAGAAGTTATTGACGAAAAAGTTTAAACATTAGGCTTAACAGCGGCTAATTTTCGATATTTAATTAAATATCTTAAGAACTAATTCATTCTAAAAGTTAAAAATATCACAGTTGACATAGAACTGTACACCAAAATGTCGCGAGCAAATTTCATGGCGCTACCGTTCACCATTTAAGAGGAGATGCTGTAACTGATACATGTATTTTCTGTTTCATATTATAGATTGAATCAATTTAGCAAATCTTGATGTCTCAGAAATTCAATTAAATACAGTAACAGAATCTTTATATATCTCGACTATTAAGAAAGATGAATGTGTATGCGTTTGAACTCGCCAGTGAAACCGCTGGACACAGAACAATGAAATTTTGCTCAAACATTTTATAGAGGTGGTGGTGGAATGTGCACGTCGGAGCAATTTTTTTAGCCTTTATTGATTAAATATTAAGAGAATTTGGCGTTTTTCCTTGATAACTTCGAAAAATATTATACACCAAAAAATATTTCTGTACTAAATTTTTTTTTAAATTAATTTCTATGATACCAATTTAGTTGCCGTATATATTTTTTTCTAATTTTAAGATCGTTTTCCCTAGTTCAATATTTTAAACGTATAATCTTGAGGAATATTATCGTCCTAACCATTTTCAATTACATATCATAAAACTACAACCATCGACTTAATGGATTGCCCTAAAATCTCAAGGAAGGAAAAAATCCCACTGTCTTTTTCCTTGATCTTTCAAGAGATAACTTCAACACTAATTTTCGTTTACCAGCTCGGATATAAATTCCAAGCTATAAATAAATAGTAGACCCCTAAAGAAGTAGGATTTAAAGTTATAAAGTTTAAAAACTTTATATAAGAAAATGTTTTAAAACATAGTGGTAACAGTTTAATAAATACCTCTATGCACATCAAAAATCTCTCTTAGAAAATTAATACAGATGTGAATGATTCTAAGGCAAATCGGTTCAAACAATACTTACTAAATCATTTCGTAAGAAGATTGTCAGTCCTTCAAATCAGTCTCATACCAGAGTTAAGTCTAGAATAATTGCGCTCTATTCAATTGAAGGAATGTTCATTTTTTGTATGCTATGTAGTTTCCTTCTATTACCAAAGATCATTGTGTAACGTGGCAGCTTAGGAAAATAAATTGTACGAATATGACAAAACTAAGATGACCAATTTTTTGCAATCAAAAGGAGGACACAATTGAATTCAAACATAAATTCTCTAAATAAAAGAAACATTTTGTTCATTGCAACAGTAATGTAGAATGCACAATAATATGATAAATGCATAACAAAACATTTTTCATATTTAAAATTGTAATTATGCTTGTATGCCTTATAATTATTATTTTATTGAGTAATTTTCCTATGCATAGTTTTTAATTATTAAAAAATATTAAATCATTAGCAATGAAATTTTAAGTGAAACCTCCCTTACTTCACAGTTATTTGTGAGAAAATTTAAAGAAAATCTATTCAGAATTTCGAATTTTGAGTTATAAAGTTCACACGAACGAGGACAGACAGGCAGATAGACAGACTTCCCGTAGACGGATTTTGTCCAACATTTGAAAGAAACTTACAAATTATGCGTAAAGATCACAGACCACATTTCATCCCTATAGTTCTAGCAGTTTTCGAGTTAGCGTGTTGGCAGACAGACAGACATAATTCAAAAATTGTGTTTTTCGGACTCCGAGTTCGAATTTTTTGACGATTACAATACTTTCTCTTTGTATACTTCGTATACGAGGAAGTTACAAGGAACCGAAGCTTGTTTCTGGGATTCGATAAACCGCAGTGAACAGCGAGCGTGGAAGTTTCATATAGAGAAGCTTCGAATGGTCGAAACAAAATCGTAAAAATTACCGTTTACGATTATTATGTGTTGGGTGAAGCCTACCAAATGATTGCAGAGACTCGAATACAGAGCCAGTTTAATGTGAATTTTTAAAATTCTTTAATTCATGTTTTAAATGAGAGAAAATTTTCTAGCAAAGCATCTGTAATATATCTTCCGAATTGAAATAAAATGTATACCAATGTTTTGTTTCGCAATCCCTGTGAAAGCTGTCGTCTTATCCGAGATTTTTTGCGTTTGCTCTAAGGTGACCATTCATCCTTCTTTAGAGAGGAGAGTCCTTCTTTTCGTAAGTTCTGTCCTTCCTCGAAAGTGTTTTCCTGCATGTTTTTATTATACATTTATCATATTGTAATGTATTCTGTATTACTGTTGCAATGAATAAAATATTTCTTAAATTTACGATATTTTTTTCTTCAATTTATTTGTGACCTCCTTTTCATCGCAAAAAGGTTGTTCACCTAAATAATATGATCTTTTTCGCCCCGTCATCCTCTGTAACTTAGTTTGTGTAGTCGGCACCCCCTCATCATATTCGGCCGAGTCGTCATGAGTGGCTAATGGCGATAGGGTATTACTTTTACTCCCCTTTATCTGTTTTAAAAATGGCAGAAACATAGTAATGTTTTGACTCCAGGACATATTCTAAAACTGTTGCCGAAGGCCTCACACCCCCTTGCCCTCCGCATAACATCACTCACCCCCTGCCCACAACATAAGCTAAATTACTGTATTTAAAATGACTACACTACAATTTGGAAATTGCAATACAACACATGATATTCATTAATAGAGCCCTCTATTGAGTGATTAAAGAACTAAATCTGTTGCACTTCTAAAATATTGGATATTAGCGTTTATCGTACAGATAGAAGTTAACGGCTTTTTCGTACTGGTTGTCCGTCTGTGCGGGCATGTGCAGAAGAAATAACAACCAAATAATGTGCACATTTTTCGGTGTTATTTTCAAATGGCCATATAAAATGATGTTTTTAAAATTCACATTCGTTACATTAAATATATTGAGCGATATATTTTTTTGTCTTCTGTAGACCTTAATGTCTCTTGCACTTGAACTTATTTACATTGAAAGAGAATTAAAAAGATCTGTCTACTCCAAAGACCCTTGAAATCTATTCACGGATAAAAGCGCGGACGAAGAAGTTCTATTAGGTATTTCAGACGATTTAGAGAAATGGAGTATTTATGTAGACGTTATTATCAAGTAATTTATAACTAGTGTAATTTTGAATCTAAAATTTAATGTGATTCAAAGATTGCATTAACCGTTTATATGTTTCAAAAATAAACTATTGTATATTAAACTGAAGATTATATAATAACTTTTTTGAAAGGGGGAAGCTCCGAATATATCTTGGCCTATTATGTAGAAAAGTTAAATTCCGGCCCTAAAAGTTACCCAATGATCGTACAAATAGAAGTTACCTAATTATCGTACAGATAGAAGTTACCTAATTATCGTACAGATAGAAGTTACCTATTTTAACCTATGATAAAGTAGGTAACTTCTGTTATTACTTGCATAGTTTAAGATTTTATCACTTATTTTATCAGCACGAATATTTTTTGAACTGATATACATATTTAGGTAAAGTTATAAAATCGATGGATTTCTAGTCCGAATCATATTTTTACTTTTAACTTTTTGAAAATCCTAATTAAAAATATATTTTTGTCTCTTTATTAACCAATTAATGTTCAAGTTATTCACATTTTTTCGATAATATTTTGTATATCAATATTACATGTCACGAAATGAACTGAAAAACTACTAAGGAAATCCTGCGTCAAAAATCTATGCTTTATTGCCTTCCTAAGCCTAGTGTCCCTATTAATGCAAAAAAGTTCTATGGAAATCTAAAATTATATGAAATTCCAGAAAAGAAACTTTTTTTTTACAATTTTATTTACTGATATATATTCTACATGCAAGTAATATAATTAATAAACAATTGAACAAACTTATCCTTTTCTTCTTAGCACTGCAAAAAAGGACTTTCCCGTCTGAAAAGGCTACTATACTACTGAAAGGAACTACAGTCGGACCTCTATTTAACGAAGTCGCTAAATCCTGAAAAAAAAAGTTCGTTTTATGGAAAATTCGCTAAATAGGGATTCATCTTTTAAAATACTTTAAACTACACAAAACAGATTTTAAACTCATAAATGTTAAATATTATTAAAAAAGTAATTAATCACACATTTATTTTGTAATTTAATATCTATTTGTTTTATATATCTTTCGCATCAAAAAGAAATCTGCAAGGAAAACAAGAATAAAACGAAAAGTCCGGAAATACACTTTTATTTTGAATTTAAAAAAATAATTTTATATTAAAATTAATGACATTATCGCATTTATTATAACAAGTCATTTTAAGCACACATTACCACATGCGTCCTTAAATTTAATTACTGGTAAAGTCTGTTAATTTTATCTGAGTTTTCAGTTTGAAAAAGTGTTTTCTCTCATAATACGTCTCGCACCTTTGCAATGCACTAAAAGCCCCTTCAGGCGTATTGCTTCAAATTATTTTAGCATTTCTTCATACGAAGGTTTGATGATTTCTGCATCATAAATCATTTCCACACATCTACATCATCTTCGTCGCAATTAATTGCTGTATTGTTTTTATTTTTCACACTCTCCAAAATATCAAATATTCAGTGGAGGTGGGGGGAATGTGCACTTCGGAGCAATTTTTTTAATCTTTATTAATTAAATATTAAGGGAATTTGCCATTTCACCTTGATGATTCGGAAAATATTATAAACCAAAAATGATTTCTGTACTAAATTTTTAAAAATATTTTCTATGCAACCAATTTAGTTGCCGTATATATTTTTTTTATAATTTTGAGATCATTGCCCCCAGTTCAGTCTTTGAAATGTATAATCTCGAGGAATATTATCGTCCTTATCGTTTCCAAATACATATCATAAAACTACGACCATCGATTTAACGGATTGCGCTGAAATCTGAAGACAGGAAAAAAATCCCATCGTTTTTTTCTTTGATCTTTCAAAAGTGAAAACTTCAACAATAATTTTCGTTTACCAGCTCGGATATAAAATTCCAAGCTATTAATAAATAGTTAACCTGCAGTATGTTGTAATTGGGTAAGACCAAGTTTAAAAATATTAAATAAGAAAATTTTGATTTAAATTAGTGGTAACACTTTAATAAATACGTATATTCAGATCAAAAATTTATCTATGGAAAATGAATACAGATGTGAATGATTCTAAGACCAATCGGTTTAATTCATGCTTACTAAATCATTTCGTAATAAAATTGTCAGTCCTTCAAACCAGCCTCATTAAGTCAAGAATAATTGTGGTCTATTTAATTGATGAAATTTTGATTTATTGTATGCTATGTAGTTTCCTTATATTACAAAAGATTATTGTGTAGGAAGACAGTTTAGGAAGATAAATTGTACGAATATAACAAAAATAAGATGATCAACTTTTGACAATAAAAAGGAGGACACAATTGAATTCAAAAATAAATTCTGTAAATAAAAGAATCATTTTGTTTATTGCAAAAGTAACAGAAAATGCACAATCATATGATAAATGCATAACAAAACATTTTTTCATATTTAAAGTTGTAATTATGCTTGTATGCCCAATATTTATTACTTTAGTGAGTAATTTTCCTTTGCATAGTTTTGAATTAATAAAAAATATTAAATCATTAGCCATGAAATTTTCAGCGAGACCTCCCTTACTTCACAGTTATTAGTGAGAAAATTTAAAGAAAATATATTCAGAAGTTTTGAATTTTTTTATCGTCAAAACAATTTATAATATTTCTCTTTTATTTATATTGATATATTTTTTACATAACATAAATTTGTTTATTGTCAAAAACAATGCATTTTCAAGAAAACCAAAAAATATCAATGACACGATTCTGTTCATATATGAAATATTTAAAGAAATTGATAACAATTAAAGACTTTGTGCCAAAATGTGAGAGAACAGAAATAACACTTCAGTAGGTTAAGTTTTATATTTGTGTATGTTTTTTTTTTAATTTTGTTCTTTTCTACCATTGACAACTAAGTAGATTTGTCCCACTTTCCCAACAGGTTTTTTTTCTAAATTCTGTTATATTTCTACATTGATCATTGGAGGAGAAGTAAGAAATTTTTAAAGTGTTCAGACCCGGTAATTTTGTCACACTTTAATATTTAACTCAATCTGTCTCATATTTGTAAAGATGAAATTTTGTGATCTATTTTTCACTTTCATCCTGGTGTGCAAATTTTTAAAATTCCGTACACTTATGCATTTCAATGGCTTTTAATATTTTCATAACTTTATTATCAGTTAACCGATTGATTTAATTAAATTTTCATTCCCTTCTAGGCAAACCAAATCGTAATGAATTTGAGCAAAAAATGCATTCTACGATTCCATAATATTTATAAAAATAAATTGTGAATACTAATTTGGTGAACATTAATTCTTCATAAAATAAAACTGTTGAATATGCAGTATAAATAAACATACCTATAATTTCTTAAATAATCGAAATATTTGCATACAATGCTTATTGGTTCTATAATGCACAAAATATTTTCCTTACGTTGACATTAAAACTTTTAGGGACGGTGTTTTTCAACTAAACCATATCTTTAGTAGTTTTCTTTCTGATAGGCAGTAGCTCTTATTTGCTGGTCCACTAATGAAAATAAATTTTCGGATTACTAATAACTATAATATATGGCACCACGAGTTTGTAGTCATCTTTTCTTGTGAATTTATACTTTATATAGAAATTCTTTACAGAGGGGAGAGCGAAAAAAATAGAGGAACTAGTAAATATTTCTACATGTAAGAAACCGAGAATGAAATAATATGCATTCTTATTAATCCTAATCAGGAACATTTTAAACAACATCTGAGATATAAGACACAAGCACGTATTCTCCATATTTAGAGATAGAATTTCGTAATCAGAATATCCTTAATTATATTTTCTGCAAACTATTGTCCATAATATATGTTATCTGTTTTAATCATTGCAATTCAGTCTTCTTTCTTGAGTTGAATTTCACATCGAAATTCCAACAACTGCATATTATTTTAAAATTATTTTTAAGTTTCATATATTTTCTCAATACAAACAGCAAGCAAAATTTTTCAGCACAAATATATATAAAGATAGCACACCTATTAGCAGAGGGTTTGTCATATTGCATCTTAAAATATCGACAGGAATAACTTTCATGGCGCAAGCCGCTAAAATCATATTTCAGTTCATTATTATAATTTTCAGTATAATTTTTTTAAAAAGTAAATCCGTGAATAGGCTCTGACACGCATGCTCCAAAAAAAAGTTGCAAGCGATAACAATAAAAACATTGTTAGTGAACAAAATAACAAGCGATCAATTTTTTCCCTCTATGATAAAAAAAGAAATGTTACCAAGAAAAATTAATTATAAATTAGTTATTATTATACTGAGGAACAAGGCCATTGTGCCAACATTCAGCACTCACAGAAATGAAATGAGAACAAAAAGCAAAATATTTAAACTGAAAAATAATGAATTGAAACGGCAAAGTAAATCTTACGGTTTCGGAGTTGTGAAACGAATTCCCTTCACACCTCCATATCATAATTTAGAATAGAAATATTTAATTCGAATTTTGACAGAAGCGAAAAAAACTAGTTAGTCAATCATAGTTGAAAACAGAGAATTTTGATGAGTAATTTTAGAAGAAAACAAAGTTTTGTGGTAAAAACGGAGAAATTAATGATGTACACGCCAAAAACAGATTCAGACTGACATAGAATAGAAAGGATTAAAATTTCTGTAGAAGGGAAAGAATTTTGGTGGGGGATATCTATCTCCCAATCCCCGCGGTGATCTGAATAGACGGGGTTTAGTTAAACAGGGGAAAATCGTAGATTAACTTTCAGATTCGTTTGACAAAATACAGCTTTTATATATTTTTTTAAAAAAGTAAAAAATATGCATCGGAAAGAATACATCAAAAGAAGTTTTCTAATTAGTTACTTTTATTTCACTTATGCTTGAATATTTTCTAAAATTGCTTAAAAGTTGCAATTTAAGTTTAGCGACTTTTCAAAAATATTTAAAAACACTTTAAGCAGTCAGAAAAAATCCTTAATTCAAAACATGTATTTTAATTTCTTCTATGGAATGCACTTGATTAAATCCAAAAAACCGCGAAAACAAACGAGAAAAGAAGTATAGGATAACATTACTTTCTGAAATTGTAGGTGGAGTGTATGGGGGAGCCTTAACGCTGATGTGAGGCTGATTTGAAGGACGGATAAGTTTCTTATGAAATAATGTAGTAAGTATTACTTGAACCGATTTGCCTTAGAAGCATTCGCATCTGTATTCATTCTCGAAAGCGATTTTATATGTGCCTAGACGTACTTATTAAAACGTAACCACTATTTTCATTCGAAATTTTTTAATATAATTTTTTTTAAAATTTCATTTATATTATTGAGTTCACTCAGACATATTTCTTATTTAAAGCTTGGAATTCTATATCCAGGCTGGTAAACAAAATTCGTATTGAAGTTATAGTAGAAGGGGCAAGGAAAAAGAAGATGAGATTTTTTACTATTTTGAGGTTTCAGAGCAATCCGTTAAATCGATAGACATAGTTTTATGATATGTATTTGTAAACTGTTAGGACGGTAATTTTCCTTAAGATTATACATTTCAAGTATTGAATTGAAGTTAACTCAGTATAAATGAGAGGAAAAAAACTGCAAGGCAACTAAATTGGTATGATAGTTTTTTTATTTGGTACAGAAATCATTTTCGGGGTATAATGTTCTCCGAAAAGGAAAAAATCAAGGAAAAATGATTATGTTATCAAGAAAATTGCCAAATTCGCTTAATCTTTAATAAATAAATATTAAAAAAATGGTCCCGAAGTGCACATTCCTCCACTACCAATATAGTATGCTCGTGCAAAATTTTATACCTCTAGGTCCGGCGGTGTGCCCTGGCGAGTTCAGAAACACAAACATTCTTCTTTCTTAGTGGTACAGATAAATAATATGACACATCTGTTTTTAACTAAATTTCTGAGAAAACATAGTTTGCTGTATTGCCTTAATAATTAACGAAATTAAAAAGAAATTTATTTTTAATTTTTTTAGTTGCGTGGCAAAATATACGAACATTATTTTTCGCTTTTTGTAACATTTAAAAAAATTGAACCTCTTCTTTTCCCCCCGGACCCTTCATTTGAACCCGATGAATTATCAAAACGAGCAAGTTGCAACATAGCCCAGCCAACAAAGAAAGAACAGAAAAAAATGGTGTAGCTTTGAAATTTGTCACAGTTGTTGGGGGTAGTGTCCTAAAAGACTTACTAAAAGTTTCCGCTTGAGCGGGTGCGCGGGGGCTTAAACAGCCGAGTTTTCAGTTTTCTAAAATATCTCGAAAATTATGGGATAAAGCGAAAACCATTCAGTTGCAAAATTAATCTAAATGAAATTTCCTACTAAAAACTCCTACATTGTTTAGTACCATCCATAATTTAGAAGATACAATGGAATTTAAAAGTGAATGTTTCTAAAATTCCTTATTGTAATGGTAGAATCAATTAAAAGTGTTGAATCAACTATCCTCAGAAAAACCTTATGTCTATTTAACAATCATATAAGGGTAGTATTGTAAGTGTCGGAGCCGGGGGCTGACAAGAATATTTGATGAACAGTCGTGTTCCCTTCCTCCCCTGCCATTCGTTCCACTTCACAAGTTTCCTTCTACTCGCAGTCCAGTGAACGAATTATCGAGAACTGGCTCAATGAATAGGACGTGATTCCTCCCAAGCCTGTTGAAACAAATTAATCCTGCGTTCACATAAATGCTTAAATAGATTTGGTGATTGTGTAGAAAAATGTTCGACAAATATGTCTCTTAATTCACTTTTGTATTTTCAGTTTAATGTTACGAAATAATTTTTTATTACCTTTGTAATCTTTTCTTCGATTTATTTTCGTTCTTTTGAAAAAAGGTACGTTTCAATTTTATCGTTTAAAATAACATTTCAGGAAACATGTCATAGATTATTGAAATAGTGAGAGACCGATAAAAATTTAAATTACTATTATGTAAATAACATTCTTCAAAAAATTATAAACTAAACTAGGCTAGGAAACTCAAATTTACATCAGTACAGTAATTATGTGAAGTCGAATACTTTCTTTCCAGTAATTATCACTTTACTTGAATGGTCTAATAATTTATAATGTGTTTATGCATGTTAATGTCTCATATTATTATCTGGAGGGGTTGTGCCAGTCGGGAGAACCAGGAGGGCCCCGTCAGGGAAAATTTTTGTATCCCCTTCACGCAAAGGGGTTTTCAACTAGTAGATAAATAAAGATCTGGGAAAATTTAAAACCAACTTCATCACACCCCTCCTCTCGTACAGCAGGTCGTGACACTTGTCGTGCAGACCCTTCTCCCCGGTAGACGGATTCTAACGCCATTCCTGATTATCTGAGCAATTTTGTCTCCAGAACCGCATTGGCCGCGGTGACCCAGTGGAAGGTGGCTGGTGGGTTCCGGGTTCGAAATTTGATTATACTAAAGATCCCCCTATTTGTGGACCCTGTGCTCGTTCAATCTGACGCCGTGGGTCCAAGGTCCGCCCTCTGGGTTTGTGCGGAAGTTCTGAGAGGGAGGTGACATCTCATCTTTCGTCCTCGTCATCTGACCGCGGTTCAAACTAACGAGGCCCTTCCCAATATAGCCCTCGTGTTGTTTCAAAACGGGTCGTTAATATATCTAAGCTAAATGTAAGAACTGCACTAACGAAATATGGATGAACTGTCTTTTATAAATTAGCCTCGTTCGATTACCAAAATGTCTGTCCTTAATTTTGGTCGAATGACTTCTTAATCTAGTCGTCTAAAACTTTTTAAGAATTATAGCTTAAAAGTATACTTATGCGTAATTATTATTTTAATCTACCTGAAAGCCCGCCTTAATTGTGTTCGGAATTTTACACAACATTGAGTTTTCACCAATCCACAAATTCAATACATGGGTGCTATCTCTTCTTAATTTGCATATATCTGTGTGTTTGTGTTTATGTGTTCCAGGTTTCTTTAAAAGAAAACTGAAATATTTTAACATTAATCAGCATTAGTAGTTACCCGTTAGCGCCCAGCCTCCTATATATAGGATGCATTTCGCTTTTGTGTCTAAACCGAATCTTTCCATTGTTTCGCAAATGCTTTGTCTAGCAAATCAATTGGTACTCATACTAGATTTTGAACTGAAAGTGTCGTCATTTTGAAATATTTGGATTAATAATTAATATTTATGTAAAAAAAATTTAAAATGATTTACTCATTTAAAAAATAATTAATAGACATATAAGCATAATCGTAATTTTAAATGTTAGATATGTTTTTGTCTTAAAATCATCATATTAGAGTGTATTTTGTATTACTATTGTAATGAACAAAATGTTTCTCACATTTACAGCATCTTTTACCTTCAATTTACTTGTGTCCTCCATTCCATTGTAAAAAAGTTGGTCATCCCATTTTTCTCACATTCTTGCAATTTCTTTTCCTAAACTTTCAACTGCCTTGTTACACAATGATGTTTTGTTATAAAGGAAACTACATTGCACACAATCCATGAACTATCCATCAATTAAAAAGAGCTCAATTATTGTAGAGTTAACACCGCTAAGAGACTGATTTGAAAGATTGATAATTTTCTTACAAAATAAATTATTTTGTACTGTTTGAACCGATTTGCCTTAGAATCTTTCACATCTGTATGCATTTTCTGAAGATACATTTAAATGTGCATGGGCGTCTTTATTAAAGTTTTACAACTATTTTAATAAAAACATTTTTCAATAAATACTTTTGAGATTTGAACTCATTCGATCTTGCCTTATTGCCTCGTGCTTCTTATTTAAAGCCTGGAATTTTATATCCGGGCAGGAAAACGAAAATTGGAGTTGAATCTATCATTTGAAGTATCTAAGTAAAAGATTATGAGATTCAATTTTTTCCTGGTTTTGAGGTTTCAGAGCCATCCGTTAAATCAATTGACGTAATTTTATGATGTGTATTTCGAAACGGATAGGGCGATAATATTCCCCAGAATTATACGCAGTGGCGGACTGGCCAGGTTGCCAGCTTGCCCGATGGCAAGTGGGCCCCCTTAACATAAGACAATTCTGGCCCCCAGGATATGTGTCGATTAAAGATCTTAAAGACCATATTAAGAAATTCATTGTCTGAGGAGAACTTGGAATTCCTGTACTTTGCTAGGAAAAGGAATTTCTAGATGATTTGGATATATAGTACTTATTAACAGATTTGCACAGTCATCTAGTGAACTCAAATGTTTCCAGAGTTGCCATTAATGAAATGGACCAAATGTAATGTTCGGTACATTTCAGTTGTTGATCTTTGACAGTTAGAATTATTCTTTTTAAAAAATTTTAAATTGGTAAATAGGTTGCACTTGATTTTCACTTTGGTTAAAATATTCTCAATATAACAGTATGGTTCCAAAATTACAGTATACTATAATACAACCACCAAAATTATTTAATATTTAATCATAAAATTACATTTATATTTGCAATTTATTACTTTCATTAATTAATACGTGTATACTGTATTTAGCAATATATATAATAGAGTTTTAGATTGGGAATAGATTATATTAACTGATTGATATTATAATTTGTAATAAATAATATCGAAAAATATATTTGAGATTGTAACGTAGATGTGATAGGGCCCCCATTGTCTGATGGCAACCACTCTTTTCAGACCCAGTCCGCTACTGATTATACGTGCATTTCATAAATTGAAGTTGGTTAAACAAATTTAAAATTAGAGAAAAAACTGTATGATATCTAAATTGGTATCATAGAAAAGATAATTTTTTATTTGGTACAGGAATAATTTTTTTGATATAATATTTTCCGAAGTCATCAAGGAAAAACTCCAATTTCGCTTAAATTTTAGTTAATAAAGATTTTTGAAAATGGTCCCGAAGTACACATTCCCTCGCCACTACTATAATATGTTTATGTAGAACTTAATAGCTGCAATGGCGCATACACATTCCTTTTTCTTAACCCTCTGAGTGTTTCACACGTATTTCTACGTTGACCTTGGACTAACCCAAAAGCGTAAAACACGCATTTCAACGTGTGGTCAAAAACACCCCGAAATCGGTTTGCACTGAATTTTACGTTCATTGTGAACTGTCTCTAAAGGGTAACACACGCATTTTTCCGAATTTCTTACCCCCATTCTTGGTTTGACATCTTGATTGATTATCTGGGGAGAGCAACGGTCAACACAATGAAGACTGATAAGGATGTACTTACTGCAAATTAGGGATATCACAGGGTCTGAGACCCCAATTCGCCTGTGGTTTGGGGAATTTTAATGCTATTTGCAGTGAGGTTATTTTTCAGGAAGAATTGCGATGTCCGATTTTTTTTTTTTTCGCATTGTGTGTGTCGGAATTTGGAATCGCATTTCCGGATTAGTTCGGTTTAATGTCAGCCTGGTTTGATGCTATATTATGTTTCAAGTGCTATTCTTTTAATACAATTTATGTGATATAAGATTTTTTTCAATGCATCAATGTTTTAAAGATCCATCTCGAATGGTTATGTAAAATAGATATTGTGGCTTAAGTAAAATAGATTTTGTTCCAATACCGCATTCAAGCATAAAAGAATTGAAAGCCTGGGAGGTTGCTAAGAAAATCTGCTATTTACATATAGTTGAACAGTGTCCTTGAATCAACACATTTTACCCGCATTCAACTAGTTTTATGATATTAATCTAAACTTCTTTCATATTAATAATCTCCATCTACTCATTTTTCCTTTATAAAAATAGAGCTAAATTAAATTTTTGTCAAAAAATAGCTCAAATTTTAAGGTATATGAAAATGATGCATTATTTTTATTGTTTTATCTTTCAGATCAAATCGAAAATTTCAGTTTTACAATAATTATTTCATTATATACATTTGATTTTTATTTAAAAATTAATTTTCAGGTTTAAGTGTAATTTTTTTAGACTAGAACAGATTTTAACTTCATTATTACAACATTTAGAAAAATATCTTTTAAATTCATAAAAATTACAATGAAAAAATTCATTCCGAAAGATAATTATCATTTTATTAAATAATTATTAGTCGGAAATTTATTTTTAGGTCACTCTGAACTGAAAAAATAACGTACATGGAAATAAAAATTAAAGAAAGAGGAAGAAAATTTTATTTTTTACATTGTAAAATATTTTCTTTTTGTTAAAGGCAGGGGAAAATATAGTTTAGATGAAAACGTTATCGACTAAATTTAATGTTTGGGTGTGTGATCTTATCAGACTTTTAATAATCTTATTATGAGACTGATAATATCTGCAGCTTAACTCTCTTACGTTTATTTGAATAATCAATGAAAATGTTTATTTCTTGCTTAAAATAAAAGAAGACAAAAATATTTCTCAGAAAATATTATACGAATACTGTATTTGCGCATTAGTTACTTGAAGCACAATTTTTTTCTTGGTGTGTTATTAAGCATTCTTCTATAAATGATTAAAACTATATAGCTAAATTGAATTGCTTTCGGTAAATGCATGCCAACTGCAAGTTAAATTTTCATTAATGCTCTGAGAAAAGAAATCCACTAATATATGTTAGAAACCATTGATACATCCAAATCCACTAATAACAACTTTGAAGACTGATCTTTCAGTAATAATAGCAGTCTCTGGCTTTGGATTATTTCAAAATATTACCGTCACATGCCAGATCATGTGTTTTATTATATTATCTTATGTGTGCATGCTGTAATTTGTATGATGTAATTTTTTTTATAAAATTATGATTTATCTGCTCCATTTTCTTCATTCTGAACTTTAATAAATAATATTTCAACTGTAAATAAAATATTTATTTTCTATGTGTTTTGACATTTTTTATTTTATTTAACTTATTTGAAGAGTAAAGGGTCAGTTTTAAGCTTGTTAAATTTGCTTTATATTTTCGAAAAGAACGGTGCGATACGAAACAGCCCCCAAACTTTTTTGTATTCCTCACCGAGAACGGCCAAAACATCTATGAAGTGTCACTATTTTGTCGTCAATTAACAATTTTTACCAATGATACCATTTTAATAATTTTTACTGATCTTAAAGAGCACGGGAATTTTGTCAGAAGTATTTCTTCAGGATTTTGTCAGTATGGGGACACAGGCGCAAAATTGCTATGAGGCCCCTCCCCCTACCCAATGTCGAAAATTCATCTTCGGCTTAGTATTACGATATAGATCGAATAGGTTTTGAGGCCCCCTAGATGCACGAGGCGAGCGCCTCTAACACCTGTGCGAAAAATCGCCACTGTATATACCAGTCCTCTGCTACGACCTTTCTCAAACCGATTCTCTATCTGTTTATGTCACATGTTTTTCATGTACAGATAGACATAACCATCTGTTAAAAGCACTGTATCGGGGAACATCGTTGTATACTGCTGATACTAATCCTATTGAGAGTCTGATATTATCTGCAGCTCAATTGTGTAGAGATTATTTCAATTATCATTGAAAATTTGTATTTCTTCCTAGAACCCAAAACTATTTCTAAGAAAATATTATTTCTTACTTCAGAGACTGCATTTATGCATTGGTTCCTTGAACCATTACAGTTTTGCTGATTTGCTATTAAGCATTATTCAATATGTGATCAAATCTAAATGCTTAAATTCCAGTGCTTTTGGTAAATCTTATACCAATTCTGAGGTGAATTTTAATAAATGCTGTGAGACAAGAATCCACTATTATGTGTTACAAACCTTTGATATATCCGATATTAACAAGCTTAAGGACAGTTCTTCCAAAAATAATAGCAGTCTCAGGCATTGAATTATTTCCAAATTCCACCATCACATACTATATAATGTGTTTTATAGCAATATCTTGGATGTGTGTGCGTGTGCTGTAATTTGTAAAGTATAATTTTTTTATATAATTCAGATTTATCTACACGTTTTTATTTTCATTCTGAACGTGAATGGATAATTATAAAACTGTAAACAAGATATTTATTTTCCAAGTAGTATGGTATACATGAATGAGATATATAATTTAATTTTTAAAATTTTGTATAAAGAATAAAGTGTCATTTTTATGCTTATAAAATTCCCTTTATATTTAGTACGAAAAGACCCAAAACTGTTTTTGAATAGCACAAAAGGGAACCTGACTAATTTCGAATATGTGGTAGATTTTCCTCCCTATTCTTTCGATTTTACCAAGTTTGTAAAAAACTATCTGTAGAAAATAATTCAACAATTTT
>BGPR01028216.1:2960-20114 GCA_013235015.1 Araneus ventricosus | reverse complement strand
CCGGCATCTAACAATTTAACACTTCCAGTAGACACACCGCACTGGAACCTGAATTCTAAAAATAGTAACCGAATAAGTAAAGCGCGGCGATGATTCGCCACTGTAACTCAGATTAAAACAAATACGACATTTCAATTTACGCAAGTCTCGGACAGAGAAACTTGAAGGTGGTTCTTCTTCCGATACTAAGTGAAAATTTCACCACGGAAGATGGGTTGAATAATGAAGTAACACCAAGCAGTTTAGGGTTGATCTGGAATGGATTTCGAAAGAGACTCCTGCAGGATCACTGGGGGGTGACAGGTGCAAGCCATGGTAGATGGACTGGGAATCCTGATAAATTACCAGTCGCGAACGTACTGAAGTGAAGAAATCCGGTGCTGGCTGAAGAACAAGCCATGGAGACACTGCTGTCTTGTCGCTGCTGGAGCCTTCCTCTCTGCCTTTGGAAGATCAGGGGATGGGTATTATTGATGATGGGAAGCTGGAGCACACTGACAGCGCATGCGCCATTCCTCCCGGACATCCGAGAGAAAACGCCCAAGATCAAATGCTGTCCCCACGTGAGAATATCCAGAGATCAGATTCTGAGAAATAGATCTGCTACTGTAGCTGGCTGACTTTAATGGAATTAACAGGCGATGGACACCAAATGCAGACTCTGTCCTGCCTTTAATTTGGAATTTCCATTCATTACATATCTTCAACTCTTGGCGGTAGGTATAGGGTGGATTGAATCGCTTTGGAATGTCTTCGGACTGCGATGGTCGTTTATACACATTTTTCAGAGTGCAACAGGTGAATGGATACATTCTCTTCGGGTACTTGAAGGGTGATCTGGGGTCAGCTTTTTTCGTTTTGCAGATTATTTCGCTATATGTTACTGGATTTAATTTTTAAATGGAGTAAATTTAATCACTTACAGTTCCATTCGTATTATCGCGAATGGATTATCGATTCTGACGTAGAAAAATTCGAATTATAGAGTAATGGTGTATTGCGAATTGTGTTTTGAATTTTAATTTTAATTACTGAAATTTATATCTATAAATATAAAATACAACGTCTTATAATAATACTGTGTCTGTTTATTTGTGCATGATATATAAGAACGTTTTTCATCGCTCTAATTTTCTATATTTTTATAGATCTTATCTTTTAATATGGGAAATAAAATATTTTCCGTACGGATTTACACATTAAAAAGATTTTGCTTATTAAATAAACTCGAATTTATTATTAGAATTAGCTTCGTTATCGATAATTTTAATAATAATGATAAACATAATTTAATAATTTTTAGAATAAATAACATTTATTTTTGATTATAATTTTAATTATTTGTTTTTATCAGCAATTAAAAGAACCTCATTTTGTAATGAAATATATTTGATAACCTAAAATTTATTTTTTCTTGTTATTTATTATCATTTTATTTTCGATTCTCAGAGTGATTTTAATGCGGTATGTGCATAAATATTACTTACTAAGAATGAGTTTGTATCATATTTTTCACATTCGTTTGATTTGATCTATACAGTCTATAATAAGTATTGAATCTATATTAAATATTGAAAGTAAACATGCTCTGTTTTTCTTTTACTCTTTAATATTTAAGACTAAATGTAGTCTGTTAATGTCCTTAATAATCCAGTCTTTAGTAAATGTTCTCATATTTTAAATTTAGCGGTCTATATTTACATATACTTCGTTTAATGGCTCTCCCTTGAAATTAGTTTAATTTCTCTATTCACAAAGCTTTTTGTTCATGATATATCTTACAGATATTTTAAAAAAATTTTGAAGTCCATTTTTAAGATCAATTACTTGATTGTTTTGCAATCAAATGGCTATAATAAAAACAATCTAACCTTAATTTCTTGTATAGCAAATAAAATATTATATATTTTATTTGATGTCACACTTTATTATAAAATATCAGAATATTATCAGTATAACTGCTTTTTGTTAAATCTTTCCAAATTTAAAATTTAACTATCTATAAATATATATCTTGCGTCAAATCGCTTTTCCTGTAACATATATTTAAGTTCGTTTTCTTCCAGTTTATAGCTTATATCTTACAGATATAAAAAAATTAAAGCCCACGTTTGAAATCAGTCATGTTGTTTGATTTCTTTACAACTGAATTGGAATGAAGAAAAGCAGGGTTTTTTTAAAATTTTTAGGATACATTTTGAATATTTCACTTGTTCCATATTTTCCCTGAAAATGGATATCGATATTCTAAGAATCATTATTTTTCTGTTATATATTTTTGGAAATTATTGCATTGATTGGGAACTTTAAACGTGGAAATGAATTGGATTGAAGAAAAGCAGTTTTTTTTTTAATTTTTGGGATACATACTGAATATTTTACTTGTTCCTTATTTTCCCTGAAAATGGATATCGATTATTCTAAGAATCATTATTTTTCTGCTATACATTATTCGAAATTATTGCATTGATTGGAAGCTTTAAATGTGGAAATATTTTGAAACTGTTAAAAAAATTAATTTTGTTTAAATATGTTGTTTTTATGTGATCTGGAAAATTGCAGTTTGCATTTCTTGATTTAAAGTTGCAAATCAATCAAAAATTGCTTTCGAAGTGACTTGTATGATTCTGGCTAGTTTAAAATGACAGAACTGTAACCAAATGTTAGATATTTCATTTATTTATTGAGAAACTAATAAAGAAGTATTTATTATATTTAAAGAACCAGAAAAATAAAAATGGTCTGGTTTAAAATTATTTTTTTCCAGAAACTTGAATACTTCATTTAAAGGGTTTTAAGTGTCCATTTGGGTGTGAAATATGTCACTTTTTTGATATATTTCATTTAAGGGCATAAATAAATGCAAGATAACATGATAATGATGACATTTCACCAAACATACATTTTGCTAATATGAATTTTTAAAGAAATGATACTACAGACATTATTACAAATCAGAGAGATTTAGATATCAAAGGAGCTAAGATATACTCTTTTCTCAATTTTGTTCAAATATAAAATTGTAAAAATGAAGAATGTTTCATGGTTTTTTTGCCCTAGATAAAGAATATGAGAAACACGTAGAAGTGAATCAATACCTTGAAAAATATTTATTAAATTATCTCTTCCTTTTTCGTAAACCAAAAAGTGATGTTAAATTTTAAGATTCAATCTGCTAATGTAATTCGTTTTATTTTGAAGATTTTTTTTTCCTTAAAACAATCAAGTACATCTTCAGATATTCAAATATGAAAATATTGTTTGTTTTAAATATAATTATCCATGTTATAGCATTTTATTAATAGAAATGTGCATGCTATAAAATGTTGAAAAATAACAGAAGGAACCAACACAAAAAAATCAACAATGCATTTCAAAAATAGCCAGTACATACTGTAAAAATGTTAATTATTTTTAAATTTCATAAGTTTAAAGTTTATTTAAGTTTCATTTTTTAAAGTTTTTCATCCCCGAATAGTTTTCGATCTAAAATTCTTTATTTATCCACTTTCATACTGAAAAGTAATCATATCTCATCTGTATTCCTGAAAACTGTTTGGGGAGAATAGAATTTGTGTACCCATCATTAACATCTTTCACTTTTCTTATACTCATTTATAGGAAAAGTGAACAGTGTAAAAGATTATCTATAACAACTATAAAATGTGGACTCATATATCACATTTATTTGGAAAATTTTGGTGAAGCAATTAATATATCAAAAAGACTTTTTAGTACTCTTACTTCTGTTACTGAGGAGTGTGATAAAAGTGCTAGACTTCAGAGTGAATTAACGAATTTTCAAAACTTCAAACTAGGCCGTTGAATTTGATGTTACCCGTAGTTTAACCTTTTCCTTATGGGTTGTATGGATGCTGTACCAATAAATCATTAGAATTTCACTCCCTCTCGAAACTTATCGGCCTATCTTCTAACTACAATACAGATAGTTTTACATCCGTGCCAGTGGCGGCGATTCGGGAGGGTGAGGGGGCAGTCGCCCCCTACTATTTGCTGGAAAAATGAAATTTTTATTTCATTTTAGCTGCCTAAAACTAAGAATTTTTAAAATCAGTAGTGTCCGGGAAAGTTAGTTAATTTTGTAGCCAATTTTTTAAATTTTGTTGTCTACCTCATACTCAGGGTACTTTTAGATATCTATACTTTTTTGCCCCGCCCCCTGCTTTTTCAACCCAATCGCCGCCACTGATCCCTGCCCCATTCTCTTACTCCATGTTTGATAGCTAAGGTTATTGCCAATAATGGAAGACAAGAAGAGTTAACCCATCGGCGGTCGAAAGGGCCCCCCAAGTGCAATGACTTGAAAAGAGGGCAAGCACTTCCTGTTTCTCTGCTAAATACCCCATTTTCAAATTTTGTTTTGAGATTTCAACAGCAGGTAATCTGACCTTCAGATTGCGCTAAGCCTGCTCTCCTGATGATGTGGGAGAAATTTGGAGAGAAGACTAACGACTCAAGTGTCGTTCCTCGTTATTTGATCACGGTTCAAAATGAAGAGTTCGGACCCAAAATAGCCCGTTAATAAAACTGAACTAAATGAAACTTACGGCTAAGAAAATCCAAGATATTTTCTTAGGACGAGGAAACACGGAGAAACGGGAAATTACCTTCCTTCCTTTTCAAATCCTAAATCGATTTTTTGGCCCTTTCGACACCCGTGCTGTTACTCATCTATATCTTTTATATTAGCAATGAATTTATCCATTACACATGTCGTGATGCAATAGAACACGGAAGTAATACTATCTGTCGGCTGATTAGAAGACAGGTAGATTCGCTCCACGAGAGTAGTGAAAGCCTATCAGTTTAGTGGGACAGCATCTGAATAAGACCTTACGCATAAACAAAAAATTTGCAGGTGCAACATCTACAAAGCCTGTAAAAATGATTTTAAGAACTCTTCACATAGCTTATATAGTTTGAAAGGCCAAAACATCAAGCGAACATCTCATCTGCTAATCTCCTGCAAATATAATTTCGGATATGCCGAACAGAGAACGAATTAGGAGCTTTGTCCTCATGACTGTTCGTGAAGTTAAAAAAATGGCTTGTAATTTTCCACTTTACTGAAGAGACCGTGAGAATTTGCTTCTTAATGAATAAATTCTTCGAAAAATATCTCAGATTATAAGAAATTTAATTTTATTTGTGTATATAAAATATGATACGGAAAAAATTATTCAATGGTATGTTAAGAAATGTCCAAGTTTTTATTGAAATTACATAAATAGAACAGAAAAAGCTGTTTCATTATCATAAAGCATTTTTATATAGATTGAATATTGTAGTAGTGCTTATATTCCAGATCAGATTAATGTCTGTCATTAAACAGAATAACAGAAGTTGCATATTAGTTATTTGATTTATAAAATATTTTTTGAATGTGTTTTTATGTTCTTGAACAGACGGCATGCTAATACAGAGTTCCAAAATACTATCGCGAGTGGAATAACGGTGCACAATCACTTAACTTATCATCAAAAGATCATCAAAAGATTCGACTTCCAGATTTTGAGGAATCTCCCACTTTTACACCTTTTTTAGAAGAACCATTTTTAGAATTATGTTAGCACAAATCTCAAAAGCGGATATAGCCAGACGGATGAAATTTGATATGCGCTCTGAATTCCAACGTATCAAACTTTAGGCGAAATCCATTAATAAGATGCCTGTTAGTCTGTCCCTTCGTTTCCATGTGAACAAGATAACTCAAAATTTCAAAGACCTAAACGGTTAAAATTTGGAGTAAGGTTTTCTCATCAAAATTATTGATCTGTATCAAATTTTAGAATCCGTTAGAGTTCATTGTCCGTGGATTTGTCTTTTCACGTGTATGTGAAGGTGATAATGCAAAAATGCAAGAAGTTAGTAAATGATGGCATGTTGTCATCATATCAAAATTGTATATGGGAGAGTCGTCGAATTTGGACTATTTGGACAATTTTTGATGTACAGTGATGGAGAAATAATTTTAACGACAAACAAGTAGTCGACTTTTTTTGTAGTTTATTTATCTTCAGAAAAATGTAATTAACCTTTCATGAAATGCATTTTAAATAAGGAAAAAAGCTGATTTTAAAAAATATGTCATCGGTCCAGTCAAGACACTCTGTTGCCTAGATCGGACCACCTTTTTACTTTCTCGTATACGAAGTATACACAAAGAAAGTATTGTAATCGTCAAAAAATTCGAACTCGAGATTTTGACGAATCTCCTCGTTTTAGACCTCCCTGAGTCCGAAAAACACAATTTTAAAATTATGTCTGTCTGTCTATGAACACGATAACTCGAAAACTATTAGAGCTACGGAGATTAAATTTGGTATTGATCTTTACACATATTTCGTAGGTTTCTATTAAATTTTGGACCAAATCCGTCCGCGGGAAGTCTGTATGTCTGTATGTTCATGTGAACGCAATAACTCACAAACTTAAATAGCTAGGTGGATAAAATTTGGTACACATTTTTATCATCAGGAATGTAGGTATGTATCAAATTTTGGACCAAATCCGTCAAAGGGATCACTGTCTGTCTGTCTGTATAATCGCATACTTTTGAACGCAATAACTTCTTTAAAAAATTAGTTTAATGAATGAAATTTGGTATGTGGCCTTCTTACCTCAATGGTAAATTTGTCCAATTTTTGTGTCAATCGGTTAAAAAAAAGGCGTTCAAATTGCAAATTTCGTTTTCTTTATCCTACACCCAGCACTATTGTTAATCACGCAGGCTTCTAATTCCACTTCCACGTTGGGCGACCTTCGGAAATCGTGGTATGACGTTTCGCTTATTTTTTCCCCACTGCGTTAGGGTTTCCTGTTCGTTTCACTTTATTTTTTTCTCTACATGTGTTAGAAGTATACGAGAAAGTTTAGGGGAGATCACTCCCGCTGGTTCTTTAAGCACAATTAAAGAAAAAAACATTTTTTGATTCTCCATTTCACACCAGCACACAGTGCATGAACCCAAGTATGACATTCTATGCACTGTACCACTTCCCCTTCTCCCTTTAATTCCTCACAAATGATACAAATGTAACGTATCCTAAGTTTTTATAATTTTTGATGCAACATTTGATGGCTTTACTATCCTTTTATTTTTTTTTTCCTTTGATTTCTTTTAGTTCCAATTTATGAGGACTATTAGTGGTGATAAACTGCTTTCTGAGTTATTCCTGTAGTTTAAGATAATAATAATTAAGATTTAAATTATCCAATTTAGGCTTTTTGTGTATGGTCCAATCTAAGCAACCTTTGGACAACAACAACAAAAAATTCCCCTAACCTTACTTTTAAACTATTTTCATAAAATGATTATAGTAAAATGTAGCCAAAAAATTTTCCTTTTCGTTGACATAATATCATGTTTTACTACTTAATTTATAACAGCCTAATGGTTTTTTGTCTTTTGTTAAAATATTAGATTACCGATGCCTAAATCCAAACGCTTGCTCTCCAATTGTAACCACGTAGGTCTTTCGCTTAAAAAGATTTCATAACCCCATTTACATCGTTACAACCTAATTTGACTCTTTTATGGCCCAAATAAATATTTGGGCCATATATTTTAGTATTTATAATAATAATAATTTTATAAAATGATACACTATATGATCAAAAGTATCCGGACACTTTCGGATTTTCACATTTTTTAGAATTTCTCCGGAAAGGCTAAACCAATTGCCCATGAACTTCGACCATGCAAAGAATGGACTCTAACTCACGTTTTATAGTGAAGATTCGGTCACGAGGACATTTAGGAGACCAACTAGAAATTGATGAAGAAAAAAAAATCTGGGCTCATCCCGTTCCACAGAAAGCTGATAATGATTTACAAATTTTATTAATGGTTTTGCTTAATATGCACTTTGCTTACATGCATTTTCGTAAAAATAGCAAGTATGTTCTGGAAGATATAAAGGTGTTCTTAAAAAATCCCAAATTTCCCCGCATGTTTTTTACTTATAACATGCAGAGTTTTCCACTAAATTATACGAAACTCACAGAAAAAGTTACAATATGTTAAAGATGCATTGGGTAAAAATTTGAATAAATACTTTGAATATTAGAGAAAATATGAGTATTTGTAATAAATATTTTTTTACTGCGCATGTGCGAGACGTAGCGTAATTTTTCTTTCGTAACTTCAAAGCCAGATATGAAAAACAACTTATATAAAAATTCAAGTCGAATGCCATTAAGATTTAGAAAGATGTCAGCATTGCAGTGAGCAGAATTTCTGCTTCCCTCTAAGAGAGAGAAAATAATGATTGTTTTTCCACAAATTGATATTTTTTAACCTTGAATTTTTGGGTAGTAATCGTCGAACTACAATGTAAATTATGAATTTTATTTATAAGTATGCCTGGGTGTCCAGCATATATACAATTTTTATAAAATTCCACAAAACCTCATCAATTTGTTTCTCTTAGAAAGAAGCAGAAATTCTCTTCACTGCAATGCCGATATCTTTCTAAATCTTAATAGTATTCTACTGATATTTTTATATAAATTGCCCTACATATCTGGCTTTGAAGGTATGAAATACAATTTACGCTACGTCTCTCACATGCGCAGTAAAAAATTATTTACTACAAATACCCATATTTTCTCTAATATTCAAAGTATTAATTCAAGGTTTTTACACAATGCTTCTCTAATATACTGTCACTTTTTCTGTAAGTTTCGTATAATTTAACGGAAAACTTTGCATGTTATAGGCAAAAAACATGCGGGGAAATTTCGGATTTTTTAAGGACACCTTTATATCTTCCAGAATATACTCGCTATTTTTACGAAAATACATGCAAGCAAAGTGTATATTAAGCAAAACCATTGATGTAATTTGCAAATCATTATCAGCTTTCTGTGGAACGGGGTGAGCCCAGATTTATTTCTTCTTCGTCAATTTCTGGCCGGTCCCCTAACTGCGCTCGTGACCGAATCTTCACTGTAAAACATGAGTTAGAGCCTATTCTTTACATGGTCGAAGTTCAAGGGCAGTTTAGCCTTGTCGGTGAAATTCTAAAAAATGTGAAAATCCGAAAGTGCCCGTATACTTTTGATCACATAGTGTAGAATTGAAGTTATGATAAGGGTCCAATCTCGCCGGTCCAAATTCGGCGTCTCTCCCCTCTTTGTTTCAAATTTCAATCTAATCTGCCAAAGAGAAGGATGCAAAATACATACTGAGTTCTCTTCACTATACTGCGAAGCTAAACACAAATCATGATTTACTGTGGAAGTAGTGAGAGATAGGCGAGGGGAGAACACTCAGGGGTGGCGTCAGTGGGGGGCGGGGGCCACGCACCCCATGCCGGGGATGCTGTGCCCCCATAGGGGAAAATTTTCTTACCCTATTCACTCAAAGGGGTATTCAATTAGTAGATAAATAAAGATCTGGCGAATATTTCAGATCAATTTCATTACACTCCTCCTCCCATATAGCAAGTCGTGCCATCCCCCATCGGGGAAACCATGTCCCCTGTCAGGCAGACCCTAGCGCCACTCCTGAGAACACTCCTGCTAATTAAATCAAGAATGCAATTTTTTATAAGCGATAAATTAAAATGTCTGTCTACGTTCTATTTCATTTAATACTTCTAATTCAGTGGCGACGAATCAGGGGGAGAAGGGGCAGTAGCCCCGCTACTTTTTGAGGAAAAAATTAAGATTTTATTTCATTTTATCTGCTTAAAACTAGGAATAAGGAAAAAGCAGTAGTGTCCGAGAAAACTAGCTAACTGTGCAACTAAATTTTTAAATTTTGCTTCCTACCCCTTATATTCCCGGATACTTTTAGTTGTCTAAAAAATTTTGCCCCCTCACTTTTTCCACGCAGTCGCCGACACTGTTCTAATTAATTAAATATCATATACAAAGGAAGGATTTTGATTCTCGTATCTTCTCATCACTAGATACTGAGTCATACTGAGTAATGCTTTCCAGGGGCTTAACGATGATTTGTGGTGTTCACAAAGTGATTTTTTTCCCCTCTAGTCGTCATATATACTTTAGCAAGTGGAAACTGCAACCAGGGCATTTACATCATATTTGGCTTTTAAAAGTGATATTAACGAACTAACGTTATGTCTCCATAGCGCCACCTCAGAGTGGCGCCAGGGTCATCTGTACCCCCTTGCCCTCCCGCCCGTCACTACTCCCCTTTTTTTTTCCCTTTTTTTTTTTTTTTTTTTTTTTTTTATCCTGCCGTAATTTCTCCCAACCAGCTGCTATACATTTAAAGTCTTCGTTGAATTCAAAAAATGTATTTGTATTTTAACTTCTGAAAAGTATGATTCATTTAATAGGCAGTGCATCTAGGTAAATGAAACGGATGGGAAGACACGAGACTCAAAATAAAAATATGGGCAAAAAAATGACAAAAACACAAATAAATAGATACCATAACTTATCATAATACAGCTTAATGTTTTGTCTTCCAAATGAGACTTGTAACTTCTAGGCCTACGTCGAGGTCAAGTTAACTTAATCCTTTCGCGCTCATTGGTTTCGCAGTGAAACCACACATTGAGCATTTTTTTACTGAGCATGAGCGAAACGCAGCGTAATTTTTCTTTCATAACTTAAGAGCCAGATATATAGGCCAACTTATATAAAAATTCCAGTTCAATACCATTAGTATTCACAAAGATATCGGCATTGCAAGAGCTAAATTGTTTTTGATCTCTAAGAGAGACAAAATGATGAGGGTTCTTGCACAAATTTATATTTTTTTAAATTGAATCTTCTAGAGTAATATTGAGTTTTAAGAAGGTTGAATATCTGTGCCCCGTTCAGTTACATTGCTTGATGAACTCAAACCAAACATAAGTCAAGAATGTCTATGAGTAATTTATGGAAAGACATCAATTTAAGTCTCGTGACTTTGGGTACACGGATATTTTGATACTTTGAATTTAATTCCTGAAGTGGCACAGGTCAAAGACGATGTGTCCTAAATGCGGCGATTCTCTTCATATATTGACTAACTACAGTTACCATAATATTTTATAAGTATACAAGAAGCAAATTTAGGGGAATTTGAGAGCTCACCTGTTTTATTGCATTCTTATCCTACGACACTAATAATTACCACTTTGTAATGCTTATATCTCCCGTATTACGACAGTTTTCTGATAGTATTCACAGAACACAGCTCTTAGTTCCCCACAGCAAACCGGGTGGCTATAGAGGCAGAAATTAAATATTTAAATTATTAATTAAAATTAATTACGTAATTTAATGGACCATCAATTCGTCGGTGGGTGTATTTGCTTATGGCTATTTTTATCTCTTTTGATGAGTATTAACCCTAGAGACAAATATGTTTTCTCTGGTTTGACAATGCCCAAAACCTTTAGCATATCGGAAGTGAAAGAACATTATTAAAATTTGATGTATAACTTTAGAATCAATAAAAACAACTTTTCAGCATGTATCCTTTGATAAACTACCAACCATGATTCACATAGAAAACAACGAGATTTTATGGCGATAACCGTGAGCCCAGTTTATTAAAATAGTGCATGCGTAAATTTAAAATCGATTTTTTTAAAATAAAAACTTTAATGCGTATGTATTATTTCGATTTATTTAAGAAACATTCAATGCAAACCACCATTCACCGTACCGCCACCTCCACTCAGCTACACAATAACAGCGCACTTTGTGCTTAGTTTTGGGTCTCTTTCCTTTGACTTATTGGGTCTAAAGATCTACTTTTGGTGAAAGACTGAGAGAAGGATATCCTCCATACTACTGCACGCTCTAATCGGTGGCGGATTTCCGAAAATATGGGACTACAGGCACAAAACAGTTTACGCACCCCATATCAACGTCGTAAATTCGCCGTCAGCCAGCGCCTGATATACAGTAAGCACCGTTTGCCACGTCTGTTGACGCCTGTATTCATAAAAGATTTGTGTTTAACCGTGTAACCTAACGACAGCTTTGGCGGTTACTGTCAGTAAGTCATGCTCCTTCAGATGCATTCTTGCCTTTTTCGTCAGTGTCGTCGGATGTCCTCCATCACGGGAACATCATCTTCAATAAATCACTAGGCAAATCGCGAATCTGTCATCAATAGAATCCATTAACTAACGGTGGACAACAATGTCTTTCAAGGGACTGAGATTTTGCAAAAAACGTTGACTCTAGGAATCAAAAACTCTCTTATTTACTAAACGACTTTGACTATTATAAATAATACGCACTTGTAATGCAAATCATTCCAAAGTACTTAATCTTTTAAAGTTTTCAAGATAGTACTAAGTATAATGCTACATATTACGATAGAATCGAAATACTTAATAAGCATGTTATCATAAGTGGGAAAAACTCCAAGAACCTGACTAATATCTTGAGCTACTAATATACACCATACTAGATTTACGCAGTAGTAATGCAGGATACGGGCTCATCAAACAGAAAATCTTTAACCGTCGTCCTAATCGCTGCCCCAAGTGATACATATTAATCCTATGAATTGAATAGTCATTATCTTTGACAAAAAGAAATAACCATATTTACCGTTCTTCATGGTCATGGCCGCTTTAAAGAACGGTGGGAATAACTCTTTATGATCAGTTAAATTCCACATAGAAGACCTGCTTTTCTATTAATCCACTAACCCAATGCTAAATAAATCCTGTGTCATAATATCGTGTTCTCTACAGTTCCTCAATATAGAAAGCGAGGGACACATCTCTTGGCATAGAACGAAGAAAAAATCCACTCATATAACCTTGAGCTCGCGTAGTGAACAGAAGTGAATCGTAATTGCATCAGTTACAATGAATACAAATGAACTAATAGGACTGCTTGATAAACACGTGCTATAAATGACAAACGTATAAACGGTCCTTTATGTCCAAACTGTACACATCTGACCATGTGAATCAGTGAAACTTAATAGTGACCAGAGAAAAAACAATTTCCGATCAGTACTATCAGATAGCCTGTCTCGACGTAGATATTGAGGTATGTTTTATAGCTCGCTTTTCTGTGAAGTCAACGGATAAAGCTATAATCTGCCAAGCATTTTCTAACAATCATATGGCATCTGGCTAATTACTTGTCACTGAAATGCACGAAAATACTCGGAAATCTCAACTGCCATTCGAACAGGAGGAGAGAGGAGGGGGCAGGCTGTCAGAGCATGGGAGAGGAAGAAGAAAACTTTGGCCTCTCACGAACCCAGTCCAATGGATCTGACGGAGAAGTTCGGAAAGCAGCAAATCCGTCCGGTAAAAGGCTATTACTCAGAAACGATGGGAGACCTCAACTTCACAGGAATCTTCCAGTTGCCATCCATATTAATGAACAGTTAATTACAAATTTTCTGAAGTCAGCCTTTCTTTTTTGAAAACTGGAAGTGTAGCAATGAAATATAGATACGTAGCAAAATCATGTAATTTATGTTATATATCATAATAAAAACATATTAGCTGACATCTTGGATAATAATTTTTAATAAAATCGAGTTATAGTAATCTATAATAAATTCACTAAGATGAAAACTAAGTTTTAATGTTTTTATTTAACGCGCCAGGTATGGATAAAATGATAGGAACCATCGAACATTCCGGCTAAAATTCTGAACTGAAAAAAGATCGGGTAAAAGAAGATTGACCATCTGATTTTTCACCACTTGTCCTGATGTGTCAGTTCAAATCCATTACGTTGGTATTTTAAATAGAAACTGCATACTGCTAAATTCTTAGTAAAATCTTGATTCACGCTAGAAACAACTATGAGAAACCGAAAATAATAATTATAACAAAAGAACTGGTGGGAAATACAGTGGAAGATTAGAAAAGCATTCGATAAGGTAATGATGCTGAAAACAACTAGAAAAAATCGTAAAAAACGCATGGAGGCTTAACAAAGACAAATGATAAGGAAGTTATAAGTCGGGTATCCATAGAAAGAAATCTACTCTTAATCAATCTAAACCAAAATTAGGTCAAACCATCCTTTGTACGTATTGCTCACGCTTTACTGCCACTCTTTCACTCCACAGTCCCCAGATTCCTGCACATTCCTTGTAAGATAAGTGATAAACCTTCGCCAGCGCTATAATCTTCGGTTACGTTTTTCCTCCTCCATTCTAAAATGTGAAAATATCCCTCATTCCCTAGTCGGACACAACTAAAGATATCTGACTCGAAGGTATTCATAATGCCGTCCTCTACCAGCGTCTTGTTCATGTGGGAATATAATTCTGTCACGAGATCCTCTATGTATAAAGTGATATCTCATGGTTCCCTTCAAACATAATCTCAAATCTTGATAGATACATTTAACCATGTTCTTTCAATAGTCAGTATCCATTCTCTTGTTGTCCGTATGACGATCCCAATGGAGTCGAGTACTGCACAACTAATGCCATAGCATACATTGGCTGTCGGCATCAATCCGCTCTCGAATATCCTTTTCTTCTACATAAATATGCATTTGATCTTTAATCTTAGGTAAAATGTCACAGGACATTTTACATCCGATGTTATGCTGGATGAAATTATGTCTGATTAAAACATATCCATTAAACATTAAAGATATTACCTTAGCTTCTCTTAAAAAATGAAAAAGAAACCGCATAATAAATGTTTGTTACAACAGTAAAACGACGATCTAGTGCAGGAACAATCAAACAGAGATCTGTTGTCAAATTATGCCAAAAAATATTTTTAAAGCATCTCGATTAAAGAATTGATGGAGGATCGTAATGACAACCGGACTACATTGAAAAGGTAATTCGACCACTGGGATGGCGCGTAAAAAGGATTTGGCGACAATATTTTCGAAGTTAATGGAAAAACGTCACATTCGCTTATTCTTTAACTAATTAAAATTATTAATTAATTCAAAACATATCTTGGGTGTGCTGCATACCGATCCAACCTGCAATGTTCTTATAAGTCCAGCGGATCGTGCCCTGTAGAGCCAAGCTATACACCTACGCACACATTTCACGCATTCCATCACGCACAATTGCACACGCACATCTGACGTCGCATTGACTACGCACGCCACACGCACGCACCATGCCAATTTAATCCACACACACAACGTACACCACGCACATACACACTACTACTACACACCCATTGGTACGCCATATACTACACACACACACACACACACACAAATTGTCTGGTGCATTTAGCTTATGATGAAGTTATTTTAGCTTCTTTTAAGGTCACATGTATTCCAATGAAAAGCATCGAATTTATTTCTTTAGTTGTAGAAAAGTGAAAATCATTCAATGACTTAATTCGATTCATAATGCGTAATTGAATAATCACAGACAATCAGCACGACAGACTGATAGCTAAAGATTTTGTAATTAAACGCCTACCTGCATGTACATAAGTCGTAAGATATATATAATTAGTACTCAAGACATCAATAATGTATGATTTTCTTAATTTTATGATAAATATTGTGAAATTAAATATTTATTTTATAATATTTAGTAATCTACTAGTGCTATCTAAATAAATTTTAAAATTAGTACTTTTAAATGAACTTCATTAGTAGATTAAATTTGTAATAATCAAAGTTGTTTAGTAAAATTTCGATTATACGTCTTATTCAGTTATATGTCGTTTTACGTCGGTCAAAAAAAGACAAAACGGTGCTTTACTGATATATGAACATGATTAAAATTCCAATTTACTTAAAATATTTGAATCGTTGATTACAGAAAGTACAAGAGTAATTTTTCCAACTTGCGTTCTATGGTGTTTCGCATTATAAGGAGATTTGCATAATGAAGGAACAAGTGACAAGAGTCCAGTAAAGTCTCATTACAGGCATATAAACTCTACCAGGTAAAATAATGGTAATCATGATTAAAAATAAATATTTTTTAAAGCTTCCAGCATTCAGTGGGAATCCAGGATTTTGGTCTGGAGGGCTGAGGTCATAAAATTGTGTATCTTGTGACCTTATGTGGCTTATATAAGTGAAGTCACTTTAACGTACTCACTGACAGAAAAATCAGGAAGGACACTGCAATAGTTTCGATAATATAAAAAACGCAATGAAATATCTAACCAAAAAATGTTTTCGACCGCGTTAACACTACAAGTAGAGTGGATTAGTAAAAGCGGGAAATATTTGGCTTGTCAGGTCAGAAAGCAATTTTGCCATGGGGTTTTGAAAAAAAGGAGATTAAGAATAAACTGTTGCACTGATTTGAAAAAAAAAAAATCAGAATTTTGGTTTTTGCTCTGGGAGGCTGGCTCTAAGCAGCCCCTGGACTCACTGCAGCATTTCGATATTATCACTAACTAGCCATTGACTTCGTCCCTGAGTAACACATAATTGTCTTCATTTATCCTTCCACATCCACAGTCTACAAGATATTAATTTTCAGGACCTCCCTGTATTCAACATTCTTGGTTTTCTCTCAATTTCGAACACCAGAATTAACAAAACAAAAAAAAGACTGGAATTATTCCAGTGAATCAATATAGAACATAGATATAAATTAAATCAAAAGAATTCTAGAAATTATTCGTAAAGAGATTATAAAAAGAAAGAGAAATTTGACAAAACAACGTCAGAACGATAAAAAGCGTTATTAGAAATTGTGTGTTGAAAACATTTTGAAAAATAATTAAAATTAAACGATTCTCACATGGCAACGAAATTATTGTCATCGAAAAGCTAAATTTTAAAACTTTAAGATGATGTTAAAATGGTTTTTGCGCGATAATAGGTTCCAATGTTATTGCGGAAAAACGTTAGAATTTAGGATAATTTTTAATGAATTAAAATCCAATTTTTTAGTCAGCATCTACTAACAAAAAGTAACCACCTGCAAAATTTCAATTTCTAGTCCTAATGGTTTGGGAGATTTCGTGTTGAGTTAGTTTCTCTCTTATATAGAGAGGGCGGTTTCTGCACTCAACGATTTATTTATGTCACCACACGACGTTTTAATGACTTTTGTTTTTTGACCTATAAATTAGTGTCATAGAAAAGCTAATTTTTTAAACTTTAAAATGATGATAAAATGGTTTTTGCGCGATAATATGTTCCAATGTATTGCGGAAAAACGCTAGATAGGGTAATTTTTTAATTATTAAAATCCTAATTTTTTAGTCAGCATCAGCAAACAAT
>BGPR01028215.1:0-19225 GCA_013235015.1 Araneus ventricosus | reverse complement strand
TTGAGATTTAATGATAATCTCTGTTGTGAATTCTTACTAGTGCTGTGTAATACTTGTGCTACGTTTCTTTTCCTAGAATATTTGTAAAATAAAGAGCTTTATTTTTTTTAGTCCTGCTTATTGGATTGCATTCACGTACACCCACAAGACAATTTTGTTACAATATATTTTTTCCCATTTCGTCATTAGTCAACCTACAAAATTTGGTGGCATTTCAGTTGATAGATCGAGTTACAGACGGCAAATCAAACTGTATATAATATACAGACTTAATATTACTCTAATAACTAAATATAATTTCTAATCTACTCATATTGTTCATAATTTTCCGCTTTGCCACCAGGTGACGCCGCTTATCTCCTCCTGATGAAACTTCTGAGAAAGGCATGCTAGTGCACTGTAATGTGGAGAATGTATTAATGAAGTTTGTTGAACTTCCGTCTTCGAATACCGATACTTACATCACGAAATTTCTACCGAAACTGACAATTTATGAAAGCGCCCATTAAATGGCTTTTCAAGCTATGCTAAGCATATATACATATGCATACATGCTGAAAAAAGATTTACCAGTATTTCTGTACAATCATTTTCTATATAAATTTTTTTTCCAAGTCGGCGTACATTCTTCTCTTTCAACGATCTATTTTATAAAAGACCTGGATTTAAATATTCGGGCTGGTAATTATAAGTATTGTCCTTGACATCGATGGTGTAATGGGTTAACTCCAGACGTTACTTTTGTAGGGGAGATTGCGGAGTTGGCAGGCAGCTTTTAGGAAATTTACGATATACTTTCACAAATCCCCGATATGTCCTGAAAGCTAAATTTGTTGCTATATTGTATTGATTGTAGTATATCAGTGAAATCTCTGAATTATTATTCTTTCGGATGCAAGTAAATCATAGTCTGGATTGCAGAATCACACAGAAAAAAAAATAAAATACCCCCCCCCCCGATTTTGGTGTTGCTCACAGGCTTGTGGAACGATTACAGCGCCCTTTAGCGGGGTTAGTGGAAACTGAACGACAATCCACTACCCCATGTCGGATCTAAATCATAACCATCAAAGGATGCGTCTTTGTGGTGATGTCTTTCTGTTGCTTTAAACGTAATAACAAACTTTGCTTTCAATTTTGATTATATTTCTATTCTATTTTATTTAATTTTTGATCGAAAAAAACTGTCTTAATTCTTTTTCTATACTTCACAATTTTTTTTAATATTTTAAGACGAACGACTATCTGTGTGATGCTTTTGGGACAGATTGAAAATATACAGATGAAAAATTTAAAATTATACACTTTGTTCAGGTAATTTAATTACAAAATATGAAACGCAAATGAAGGGTTGATTTTTTTTTCGGGGTGTTTGTTTGAAATACACTTTTAATTTCGGTGTAATATAATATAAACAAATATCAAGGAAAAAAATTATATCAGAAATAAAATAGATTCGGTTACACTGATATAAAATAAGAAGCTTAGGTCAGTGGTTCCCAACCCTTTTGGTTGTGCAGACCACATGTTGTGTAAAAAATATTTTGAGGCCCAGTAACTAAATATACAAGTAAAAAAATAATACAAACGAAAATATACAAACACTTATAAAAGGCAACCGAATTATGAAAGGTGACTGAATGCACCTCGAAGCCTTAATTTTAAAATTTAATCTAGAAAATTTTTTATTTAATGTTTTGTGTTGTGTTGGACGATTTTTCGCATTAATTTCTTGATAGCATGGTTTCGGATAATTATACTAAAAAATAGATACACCATCAGAAAGAGCAAACGATTTCCGTTGGAAGGAAGTTTGTTTCGAACATCTAACGTAATTCACTGAATTTTAGGATTTTTTTTTAAAAACTCACTTTTCAAAAAAAAAAAAAAATTGGTATTCTTAAAACTCTTGCATCCGATGTTCTAATAAAGATATCATTTTCAAATTTTTTTGGTAGTAAATCAATTATTTTACTCTGATTTAAAACAAGAACGGTTAAAATATTTTACTTCTCCGATGTCAAATTAATTTACTACTTGATGGGACCAGATAATTTTTCTCGAATGCCGACAGTAAAGAACCACGCCGTTTCCCCCTCTCTACGTCATCTGCCGAAAAAAAAAACAGCCGTGATCTATTCGCTTCGCTGGATGCAGTCGTAAAGCAATCAATACCAGAACGTTCTGACTTGAAATCGTGAAATTATGAAATGCCAATGCAAACATTATGCATACTGTACCTAAAAGCATGATTATAATAACGATGCGAAAGTATGTTTTTTTTTTAATATTAAATTCATTTCGTGAAATAGAAACGAAGTAATATCAAATAAAATTATGACAATGATATGTCTTTATCGCGAAGAAAAATAAGCGGGAAAAGCAAATAATGTGTATCTTTAGTTTTGATTTTGTTTTTGCGTCATTGTGGGAGTTTCTTTGTTTTTATTTTTCATTTTGTTGAAGTCCTGATTCCACGGGCAACGCCGTGTGTGTACTGCTCGACTATACTTATAAAAGGCAATGTTTGCGTACGTGTGCATGTACTTTGTTAACTCGAGCAGTTGTAAAAGCAGCTCAATCTTCATAAATTCTTTCGGAACCGAACCCCTAACAACAAAATATTATAAAAATTCTAGAAAATTTTATTCTAGTATATATAACATAACTATGGTTATATTATTTAGAAATTGCGTGTGTATTTCTATAATAGCAGAGAATCTAAGCTTAATCTTAATTTTTTTTTGATAAAAGAATTATAACTTGGATATTATTAAATTTATCAAAATACAGGACTACATAAATTTTTACGTTATAGTGGATACTGTTTCACCAGCGTTTTTTCATATGATGAGCAACAAGAGTGCAATAGAGCCGGAATTCCGTTCCAGTACTGCTTTCTTAAATGAGAAATAATTACGAAAAAATTCCAAAAGTCTCCTTAAAACAGCGCTATTTTTGACGCTTAAGTTATAGCGTTCCGGCCCTGCTTAATTTGCGACTGCATCACTAATGAGCAATTTTAAAGACAACAGGAATTTTACAAAATAAAAAAAACCCAAACCAATTTCATTATTTTATTTGAAAGAACAGAAATAAATTTTTAAAATGTTACGAAATACTCAATAAGTTAAATCGGCTATTATAAAAGTTTGGAAACATGCAGTAAACTTACCTGTCTTCATCTTGAGGGAGGAATCTTGAATAACTCCCCATGGCTTTCGCAGACAGACCATCGGTTTCTACAGTGGCGGGGATTGGGTGGCAAAAGTAGACGGGGGGGGGGTGATTAGAAATTTATAGTCACCAAAATGTACCCTGGAGTATTGGGGCAGATAAAAAAAAAATTTAAAAATTAGTTAAAAATTAGCTAGCATTCCTGGACTATTGGTTTTGTTTTCATAATTCATAGTTTTAGGCAGCTGAAATGAAATAAAAATTTAATTTTTTCGAAGAAAAGGGAAGGGGCGACCGCCGCCCCAGCCTCTCCAAGTCGCCGCCACCGTGATTCTTTACAATGCATAGAATGCAAACGAATGAAATAACAGTAACAACTTCGAAAATAAAATACAGAGTGTGGAGAAAGCTGTGATCAAAGTTTAAAGACATCATCGCTTAGAATATGAGTGTCAACCTCCATCAACGAATTCCATTAAGAGAAGGATGACACAGTTTGTCAATCTCGGGGCCAACCTTTCGCCGATTGGACCAATTGCTCCAAATAGGGCCCCGCGCCAGAGTGCAGTCAAAGAATGAACTCAAATTCAAATTAAAATCGAGTATTGTTTTGATTTCAGTACATTATCCTTAGGATTTTTTAATGTTTTTAAATTGGTTTGTAAACCAGTGTTGTCAAATGTTTTCTTTCACCTTGGTGGACACTGATTCAGAAGTCAACAGTTGTGGCTAACTTTTCAAAAGGTAATTTAAAAAAATAAATAAAATTGTAACAACAGCGTTAAGAAGTATTGCAATGTTAATAAGGCATGGCGCTTTTACTTGGGAATAAACAGGCGTGGCTCTGACATTCACCCTCCAGCCCTATATTAAGGGGATGAGATTTTATTGTAGAGAGGACTGGGTATGTCCCTTCCTTTCTGTAAACAGGCATACGGCAAGTTTAGTAAACCGTATCAGCTTTCTGACTGTTCCAAGATATTGGCCGTTTTTGAAAACAGCCATCTCCTGAGACTCAAATGAAGCGTAGACACACAAATGTAGATTTGTTATATATATATATAAAATCTTTATCATTTTATGTATTTAAATCTAAGAAAACATTTTTAAATTATTCTAAAATTTTTTTCATAGGAAGATAGGAATTTATAATTATTTAAATTCTTTAGATTCTGCACATAAGCCTCTTAAAATAAATAATTAAAAAATTAAAAATTATATTAGTCAAATCTTGAATTGTATCAGAAATTTTTTGAACTGTCGGTCTTAAATCGCTGACATGAGCAACAATGTATTCTTAGAAAAAGTTTGGGGACTTTTTATTCTTTTTTTTCTTGTATTAAAAATATTCTTTCCTAATGCTAATATGCAAATACAGTGTAATCTGCTTTTGTTATTACATTGGAAAGTGGATAATTCGAATTCGACGGCAATTAGAATTAATTATTTTATCGTCCTTTTATTTTCTTATTAAGATAATGTTAAACTATCGCATGTTATTCGATATCTTTTTCGTTTGGAGTCAAGACTGAAAGTTGTATTTGAAATTTTTATTATATATATATATATATATATATATATTGTTTCTTTTCTTATATAAGTTTATACTTTGTGTCCGTAGTGATCATGAATAAATCACTTTTTAGAGTAACTTAACTGGTTACATGTATCCCGTCAAAAAAGCAATAAAAAACTGCTGACTTTTTGAATTTTTAAAAATTTATTTTTAAGTAGTAAGTAAGTTTGTTGAAATTACTTGTTAAATTATTCAATTTTTTTAACGATAAATATTATTACTTTATTTATTACAATTTCAAATTGTTCATTTATCCATTATGCATTATTTCGTAAAGCTTAAATATATAGGGGTTATCCAAAATTATTTCCAATGGGACTCCGCGTCTCCTAAGGCCTGCTCTGATCTGCACAGGGAGAAACAAAGAAGTAGATTCTGTGCCATTCCTTATCAATGCCTCCAGAGGCATCAACCATAATAAGCTCATTAGTTTGTGGTAATTTTGCATGTTCTCTTAGCATTATGGCTGCACAAATTACCACAAAGTAATGATTCTTGTCACTTGTTTAATTAAATTCTGCGATTCCCCCAGCTTTTTCTGTATACTCACCGAGTTGCTCTTTCAGTCTTTGAAGCATTTCTCCTTCAGAATATTGTCAATATTCCTTTTGAAATTCTTTCTTAAATAAATGATTGACTACTGTATATGAAGACAAATATTTTCCATCAGCACCAATACGATAGTAATTGTCTCCATATTCCAATATCAAATCTGTTTTGTAACACTGGAAGGTGGATTGCACACTGTAGCAATGCCTGAATAATTTTATAAACTTTAATTTTTATATCATCAGAAAGGTCTCTGTGCCGCAACGTTGCAGCAGTATTTTGTGGATGATTGTGCTTTCCTCTAATACTTATGATGGTTGGGTATTTGGAAGTCATCACATCGTTATTTTTTCCTTTTGAATTCGTAACAACTCTGAAAGATAAATAAGACAATTAATTGCCAATGAATAAAATATTTCTTTTATTTATGATTTTCGCCCCTAATTTCCCTCCATTTCAATGCAACAATCTTGATCATCTTAACAATACTCATTTGTAAAACCACTCCACAATTTCAAGGTTGCAATACAATACTGCCTTAAATAATTGCCATTCATGCTATCTTGGTTAATATGATCACCCACTGAGATATTTTTTTTACTTTTATAAGGATGCAAACAGTTTGGTAACAATGAGACTTGACTATAATATATATAATGATCTGTCAATAATTTAGATACCCAAAAACTATTTGGGACAAAGCTAGAAAGTCTAATATGATATAGTAAATGAGCATTAAAGTGCACTAAATATTTCTATTGAACTATATTATCTGTATGGTATAGTAGTTGAAAACGCTAATGTATAATGTCATGGGTTTGATTCCCTGTAGGACAGTTTCCTATCAAACATGTTCTTTAAATGTGACTACACATTTGATTGAAATGTCTATCTTCAAATGTGCTACATTAACTAAGATTTTAAGAGTTAATATAATTGTATCTTTTTGTCTTTTTACAACAATAGTAATTTTAGCTGGGCAAACAGTGCGCTTAGAGGGACATTTTTCTGTGACCCGTCTGTCTGTATTATGCACACAGAGTAAATCCACCTTGAAAACATTAAATATCAAAATGTTTGGATATGTTCTTCATAATCTCCATTCACTTTTTGTGGTATCACTGAATTCAGTAAGCCAAGCCCAAGAAATTTCAATATATGGTCATAGAATTTCAAAATATGCTTAGAATTGTAGCAGCAAAGTAAAAGGTCAAAGACACAAAAGATTTAAAAATTTAATATATCAAAAGAATGTATCACATAAAAGAAAAAATAAATTTATCTCCATAATTACTGAAGTAAAAACACACGAAGTTATACCATATGAATTAAAGTGAATAGCTCAAGAAAGTAAGAAAATAATCTAAGAATTTTCTAAAAATCATGGATAATGAAGATAAGAGTGAAGTAAAAGACAATAAAAATCTAACTCTCAATCCATATATATAAAAGTAAAAAAAAAATCACCATAAAAGATTAAATGAATATCCCAAAAATATAATAAAAATGCATAAAAATTATTGGAAGCTAATATATAACAGAAGTGTGGCATTATTACTTTTTGAAGATGAAGTAGGTTCCTAGTAGCAATTTAGACCTTTATTGTAGATTTAACCTAGTTCTCTTTCTTTAAGATTTGAAGGTTGAGGTTGGATTTCAACTGATTCTAACCCAGGGCAATTATTTCATACTGAGGGCAAAAAGTTCTGCTTTCTTATTGGAAAGTTAAATCATGAAGATAAAAGTAATAATTAAACATTTTAATAAACTGTTAATCTAACAGACTAGGCAAATGAATTGATAAAAGTAGAAGTTCAATTGGGTTTACTTTAACATTTATTATATACAGAGACACTATATTTAAAATTACATATTTAATAGACAATAAATTTTTTGAAATATAGCTGGTTAATTACAGTTCATTTCGCCTTAATTCATTTTTAATTGATACAAAAATACTTCATAACATAGAAATATTTGATCAAATAAAAAGGTTTGGATGAAATTTATATAAACCAGAAAGTCATCACGTAATTGTTTGATAGACAAAACAAATTAAATTTTATTACAAATGAAACTAAACAGTAACTACCAATGCTGTAGGTTCTTCCTTTATTTGTTTTATTTTAAAGATGAATTCATCTCTCTCTTTAAAAATATCCAAATAATCGTAATTAAAAGATAATTTTGGTTTCTCCATGATACAATAGCTAAGACAAAAATCGAAATACAAACTAAGCGCGCTCCTATGACATCATTCAGAAACTTGTGAAGTCACGTGACGCTGAGAGCCAATGAAAAGCGACCTCTATCAGAACCATAGTAGGATCCGTAAATATGCATTTGCAGCGTGTATACTCCATATAATCTTTTCTGGTGGTTATACCTTTGGAGTTCAACTGTAATTCCCGGTTTCGAATTTCTAAAATCAATCGACTTTCCAAATGCTAGTACTAGCACGAACGAGGTTTTACTATTGCATAGATGTTGCAGGCTATCCTATACTTTCCACGACTGAAGAATAAATATCTCGATAAATGAATTATTTGGAAAGTTCATGATAGTGATGTGTTTAATTTTCTAAGAGCCAAATTTACCGGGGGTGGGGAGAGCCCATACTGTCTAGTTAGGCCGCTAACAGTGTCCTCAGCACATCTGGTGAGATTTTTTCCCTCATACGGCCGAGAACAAGACGTCTTTAAAGATCGCAGCGCCACCCATTCGGAAGGAGGAAGGCTTTCCCGCCCTCCCGAAGAGAAATCTTAATTTTAGTTCATAAGGCCTCATATTTTGGAATCACTGTCTTCGAGGATTGATTAGCTAAAGTTATTGCTATATTGTATCTATCAGTGAAATCTCTGCATCTTCTCTGTGGTATTATACTTGCAGATACAGGTAAATTATCAGTCTGGATGGCAAAACCACACACAGAAATCCCCTATATAGATGTTCCTCACAGGCTTGGGAACGATTACAGCGCCCACAGTGGGGTTAGTGGAAGCTAATCGATAATCCACTCCATCATGTCGGAACATAGATCAATTTTTTGAAATTTCAAAAAAGAAGTAAATACTCAATTTTTTGCGACCAATGAGGAATATTTCTGAATTTTTTTAGAAAATTAATATAAACACGAGACTGCATGTTCCTACCAGATGTGAAAAAAATAATTCAGAAATGAAATGTTAACAGGGTCATCAGGCAGAATTTACCCACGCACTAGACCAGCCGTGCCCGGAAGTTCCTGCGAATATTGCATTGAAAAGGTGCGTCTGGAATCGGAGATGGTTAAATCCCGTGTAAGGCTACTTGCACACACACCGATTCGTGTCGACCGGTTTCAGACCGGTCTGCAACATTCCATTAGTAGTGTATAGAGAACAGTTGGAGCTTGCACACGTACCGGCGCCTACATAAAACCGATCGGCTGCCGAGAATTGCCACTGCGCTTCGCCGACATCGGCAGCTGCGGGGGGTCCCAGTGACACATGTAAATCTACTGGCGCTTGCACACACGCCGATTTCTTTCATCCGGTTTCTTGCAGACGTTTCCAGTAGCACATGTAATTCTTCTGACGCTTGCACACACACCGGCTTCAGCCGATCGACTTCGCTCTCGTAGCGAAATAATAAAATTAGTAACATTTTGAAAAAAATATTGAACAATATTTTTTGGGATATTTTTTTTTCTTTATTGATATTTTAGGCATAAGAATGAGAACATTACTTATACAAAAAGAAATTTTTAATGGATATCTAAAAATAATGGTTTTCAGTGGCGGATTAAGCTTGTTAAAAGACCAAGCGCTTTAACATTTAGAGGACTCTGAAAGTATATATATATATATACTTTTTTACATTTGAACAAGTCGGTTTTTCTAATTTTAAAATAATATTAATGATTCCGCATACATTCCATACTTTTATTTTTATTTTTTAATTACATTTTGTACTTGCTTTGTTATTTTTTTTTTAATTAGCTTAATAAATCTTTGTTGAATAATTGCAATGCCTTAAAGTTAGTTATAGTTATTTTAACATAATTTTCTAATGAATTTTCATTTAACATAATTCGCTTTTAAATAAGAATAATTCTCAAAACAACTTTACTCTCCGATAGCCTTAGAAATAAATATAAATTTGTTGATTTCATCTTAGTTTCTCACTTAGTTTTGATTTATTAACGCAATAAATGGAAATTCAAATTTTTTCGAATGTTGAAGTGTTTGCTTTCTACAGTGTTAGATTATTATCACAAGAATTCTTAATATTAACACATTATAATTTGGTTTTATTGCCAAGTCAATTTTTAAGGTGTCCGCCTACGTTGTAAACCCATTTTCTGCCGAAAATCAAAAATATTTTTTCATTTCACTTCATTTTTATTTCTTAATGTAATCCCAAAATTTACTTCATTTTACTAGAACGATAATCGGAAATGAAATTAGCATCCTTTTAGTAAAACTTAATAACTGAAAATGGAAAACTAAACAAGCATTTGTTTTGACGACAGTATTTTTGTACGAGAATGTACAAAAGGGCACAACAAAGAAGCGTTTTTCAGTGTTCTAACTTAATATTTATTTCTTTTTAGTTGCGATTTAGAGTTCGTTTAGTTTGAATTAGCCGCCTTCGGCGACCAGCTTGTTCGACGGAAATATGATTTCAATTGAATCTTGTATAATTTTATATTCATGGCTGTTTTCACAACGTAATTTTAAACTTCAGATTGTGGTAGATTATTTAACACATGTTCTGTTAGTGGCCTTATACGTAATGAAGTCAAATAACTGACCATACTATATGACATCTAATCCCAAAACTTTTATTTTACTAAAACGATAATCGGAAATGAAATTAGAAACATTTTAGTAAAACTTAATAGATGAAAATGGGAAACTAAACAAGTATTTGTTTTTCATTGCTTTCACTTAATAATTCACTTAGTATTTATTTCTGTTTAGTTGAAGTTTAGTTTAGTTTTAAGAACTAAATAACACTTAAACTTTGTAATTAATTTATGAGCCAATATAGGCTTTCGAGGCAATGTGCCTGAATTTTGTATAATGTAAACTCTCGTTTTCGAATTCCTACGAAGAATTTTGGCCTGCTTAAGCTTATCAAGACGATGGAGCAAGACTACTACCACCCAGTTGATGATTCAGAGGAGTACAAGACCTACTGTGCTGAGTACAAGGCCATAGAGACGGAGCTGGAAAAATTGAGAGGTAAGAGGAATTTGATTCCGATCTGTGTAGAGCTAAACTGTGAAATTCGCAAAATTGATTCAGATGTTGAGGATAAAATACATGGTATTGAATATAGTTCTCCCAATAGGCGTAAAATAGCTAAAGCACGTAATTTGTTTAATAGCCCAGCTAAATTAATTGAAATTTCTAATAAATATGAAGTGCTAAATTCTGAGGAGATTAACGAAACGATTGAGGTTAATGATAATCCTGATAATAGTAAACAAGCTGCGGAGAAACCTGGAAAGGTCGAAAAAAGTAAAATTCCTCCAATAATGTTGAAGTATGTAAAAAATTACGGGGATATCTAAGATGTAATTAGAACTACTTGCGGGCCGACCGAAAATAAATTCGGCAATGGTTACATAAAAATATTCACTATTAACATTGAGCAATACCAAAAAGTTCAAAGCACTTTAAAAGTGCAAGGCTTCGATAACTATCTCGTCCGCCCTATAGATAAACGGCCATTAAAGGTTGTTATTAAGGATCTCCCCTTAGACCATGATACTGATGTAATCAAAAATTGTCTTAAGAAACACGGATTCGTTATCGGCAAAGTTACCCGCTTAACCCAGTTCAGGACGAGACAGCCACTTCCATTCTTTCTTGTGGAAGCTGGGAAAAGCGAAATTTCGACCAAACCTGAAGAAATTTTTAAACTCAAAAACCTGAATCATCTGAGCATTACACTGAGCAAAGAATCGAGAAACCTATTTGCATTAATTGCAACCAAGTTGGCCATGTGGCTGCCTATAGAGGATGTGCAGAATTCCCGAAACTAACTACAGCTCATAAAAATAGAAATAATAACTTTGACTCAAATAAGTACCTAGTTAATAGTAATATCTCATATGCACAGAAAGCAAACGGAACTAGCGCTAATACCCTGGATTCGGAGCAACAGATGGCGCCACCGGCGCATAGACCAGCAAATAATGTAAACAATCAATCAGCAGCATTTGCAAGTACGTGCATTGAGAGTAATGTAAATAATACCCCAATACCCGCAATTTCGGGTAACAATGACCTTTCAGTCCTTATGACTGCATTAAAAAAATTAAGAAAACTTATGAAGGAAGCCCCACAATTAATTGCAGCTTTGCAAGCAATGAAATATGCTAACAATACTGCAGATAAATTACAACTTCTAATGAATGCTTGTGCCAGTTCTGACTTCCTCGACGATCCGTAATGTTCAACTCAAAGATGCTCAAAATTGTTTTCTGGAACGCAAATGGGATAAAAACTAAAATCAATGAGTTTAGATTATTTGTAAACAAGTACTCCCGATGCTATACTCCTTCAAGAAACCCACCTGAGACCAGACCGAAAAAATCTTCCTGGCAAATTATAATTCTACTACTCTTACAGAGCTAATCAACATCCAAACACCCCAGTGGTGGAACAGCAATTTTAATCAGAAATAATATTCCACATAATCAAATTATCACTCCCAATCTACGTTGCATTGGAGGCATGTGTTGTTGCAATTAATTTTAAAAATCAGGATCCAATCACATTAACCTCGATTTACGTTCCCACCACTGCTGATACTTCTATCTTCACCTTTGATATTGAAGTTTTGTTGCAAATCAGTCCCAATCAAATACCCTGCGGAGATTACAATGCGCATCACACCTCCTGGGGTTGCAATTATGATTGTCCAAGAGGGAACTCCATTAAAGCATTTGCTCTACAGGCGGGACTTGAAATCCTTGCACCAAGCACCCCAACTAGATTCGGCACAAACTCTGCAAATACCATTGATTTCGCTATAGTTAAAAATTTTCTCTATCCATATGAAATTCATTCAATTTCCGAACTCAGCTCTGACCATAATTCAATTACGCTTAATTTCTTTCTGCAATACTCGATCCATAAATATCCTGGAAAACTAAAAACTAATTGGAAAAAATTTAAGATACTCTTAAAAACTCTGAATTCATTAACCCGCATTTTGTAAACACGGCGGAGCATCTTGATAGTATAGTATGTAGACTTGAAGATGAAATAATTAATGCCAAGATCTCCACTTCTAATCCAGTTAAAGAAAATTACATCTATCATGATAGTAAACTTAGGGAATTGAATTCTGAGAGAAATCTTGCCAGGAAGATGTTTCAAACCTACCGTGACCCAGTCCTCAAGAGAAAACTTAACAAATTAAACAAACAAATTAAAAAACTTGATCAGAAAACTGAAACCGAAACCTTCACAAATGAGCTTTTGAATGTCAACGCCACTGATGGCACGGTTTGGAAATTTGTGAAATTTTGAAATTTTCTTTAAAAAGAAAACTAAAAGCATTCAATCTCTTAAAGGACCGGGAGGTATTGCTAACACTGACTTAGAAAAAGCAAACTTCTTGGCCGAAAGCCTTGAGACTCAGTTTACTCTAAACAATATTACCAATCCTGACACTGAGGAATTAGTCGCTGACTCTATCATGCGCTTTCGCACCGAAGCGAATTCAGTCTGTAAAGACTTTGATCCCCCTCTCCCATCTGAAGTCCTAGACTGCATTAAAAGTCTAAGAATTAATAAAGCCCCAGGCATCGATGGAATAAACAATAAAATGATTAAAAACTTGCCCTTACATACTATTTTAACAATAACCACAATTATCCATAAGATTATGACCCTTGGTCATTTTCCCACTAGGTGGAAAACAGCCACTGTAGTTCCGATTTTAAAACCAGGGAAAGACCCCACAGATACAACCAGCTATCGACCTATCTTCTTATTACCAAGTTTAAGCAAGATTGCTGAGCACTTGATCCTAAAACAACTCTATAATTATCTTAAGGAAAATAACGTACTTTGTCCCGAACAATTTGGTTTCCGTAAAAAACTATCTACCTCTCACCAACTTATTAGAGTCGTTGAATATGTCACAGAGGGGTTTGCCAATAAGCAGAAAACAGGGGCTGTTTTCCTAGATATCCAGAAAGCGTTTGACAGGGTCTGGCAAGATGGACTTATCCATAAGCTTATACACTACAAGACCCCCTCCTACCTTATTAAGCTAATAGACTCTTATTTACTAGAAAGAAAATTTGCAGTTAGAGTCAAGAATGAACTCTCAAGCACCAAAAACATTAATGCAGGCGTGGCACAAGGGTCGAAAATTGGCCCGACTCTTTTTGCCCTGTATATTAATGACATTCCCAAACAATTCAATACTTTATTATGCATGTAAGCAGACGACACAGCAATACTTGCCCGGAACAAAAATCCCAATTATATTCAAATTGCTCTTAATCGCCATCTTAAAGTACTTGAGGACTGGTTCATTAAATGGAAAATAGAAATCAACGTCTCAAAAACTGAAGCTATTATGTTTACTAATGCGCGTAGGTACTCCAGCTTGCCCCCCCCCATTAAGATTAATGACAGAATTATCCCCTGGTCTCAGGAATGTAAGTATTTAGGTTTTATTCTTGATTGCAAATTAACTTGGAAACCCCATTTTATCTACCTTAAAAATAAATTCCGAGACACCGCGCGTAAACTTTTCCCATTAATATCTCGGAAATCTAAAATGCCTAGGGAAACGAAGTTACTTGTTTACAATACCTATTTGGGCCCATTCTAACTTATGCCTGTCCGATCTGGGGTTATGCCGCTAAAACCAACATTAAAATAATTGACGTTCAATATCACTCAGTAATTCGGTCAATCTGCAATACGAAATGGTATATCTCCAACACCGAAATGCGTAAAGCACTTAACTACCCCTCTCTAAAGGAATTCATTGTCAAAATTGCAACAAAATTCTTTAATGCTCTCGACACGCACGAAAATGCAGCAATTCAGCTTATTCCTAATTATATCCCAGATCCCAAAATAAAAAGACCGAGAAATATTCTCCTGTAATAGTAATGCACCTTGTCCCCCTCCACGCAGCTTGTTTACATTACTCACTTTCCGACTTTTTTCTCCCACGGCCCTCTCCTCAGATATTAACCATACACAGTTAAGCTCTCACAGTTTCACTCTCCTCCACTCCGTCTCAAGATCTTCTCTTCTGGCCACCGCTAGACTCCTGACTTTCTCAGAACTGTTTCCAGTTCTTCTCATAGCTACTGTGCGAAGGACGTAGCTTCTATGAAGCTCCAATGTACGCACCCCCTCCCTGTCTCTCCTCACTGCCGAAATGAACCTATTCAGCTCATTGTCAGATACTTCACGCCATGTTGGACTCAGTACTCGTCAAGAATGGAGGTAGCCCCTTTTTGAGGGGCGGGTACTCCGGAATTTGTCAAGAACAAAGGCAGAATTTACCATGTCCCTAAAACATTTGTGCGGACTACCGCAGTCAGGTAGAATTTTCTATTGATTTTATTTCGTGATCTAAACATAAGTAAGTCAACCGTATTAGATAAAAATCTGTAAAATAAGTTTTACTAGCTCATAATAGTTAACACGAAATAGCATTCATTACAGTTTACTCAAGCGTGTTGCTTCAAAATCGTATGTTAATCTAACTCAACTATTTTCACACATCTTGCTTCCTATATTTTAATATCGCTTCATCCGCGTAAATATCTGTATAACTACGAAGTGGACTGCGTTCATGCGTCAGTGGATTCTGTACTATCACACTGGACGGTTCTCGCACCCTCAAAGGTAGCCTAATAGTATACACACTTAATCGAAAAAAACATTTCCTATACTTTTGCTCTTATACGACAGCGCTCTCTATTCTTTTCATTTCAACCCTTTAAACTTGTAAACTCTTTTAGTTCAAACAAATCAATCCGGATTCTCAAACAGGCAAAGTAAGCAACTGCTAGAAACCCCGAGTTATTGATTCATTTTTGTTTGGGAATTATTTTCATGTTTATTAAAATTCAGGCTTTCATTTCATCAACAAGAGGCATGCCCTGAAATTATTCTAATTAAAAGCAATGAATGTTTTAAATTTCAGAATTTTAATATACTCGACTTCAAATTCGCTCACAGATACCGATTTATTTTTGCCATGGGCCGACTGACCCACAAGTCAACACCTCTGGCAAATTTTCTATACAGATTGTTAAAAAAAATTTTTTTTTAAAGTTCTTTACAGTTTTGCTTAAAATTTCTTTTAAACTTCAATTGCATTCTTTCATAAACGAGATACACCAATGATAAGACAGTCGATAGCGAGAATAAACTAAAATTTGTAAAGAATGCCTGCGGTTTGCGGTTGAATGCTCAGGAGAGGAAAAGAGGGCTAAAAATTGTCATTGCTAAGGCTCTTAAAGGCTTAATGACGCCCTGAATTAATCAAATACATAATAAACCGGTATATATATATATATATATAGATAGATAGATAAATAACAGATAATGCGCATACTAATATTAAACCCAGTGTAATATATTCCTATCAATATTATCTAATAAACCAAGAAACTTTAATCGCTATTCAAATGTGATTAACAAAATAAATTTTAGTTTAAATAAACAAAAACGAAATTATACGAATTCATTTACTTTGTAAATGTAAATTATAGCGGCTGCAAGCTTTCTTCATGTTGTGTAATAAGGATGTTGACGATGCAGTGAGTGATAAACCTTTTATTTTTTAAATATTAAATCTTGATTCTATCAAATGACTTCTACTACTTTTCGCCACTTGTGAGGGATAACATTGCAGCTTTCTTCTCATTGCATTGATGCACGCGAGTTCTATTAATTTTCAATTCCATTTGTATATAAAATGTCAGGTCTGCTGTAATAATTTTTGTTGGTTTTCTTTGGAAATTACTAAACAATTTCTTCCTTTCACGTTCATTATCTCAATCTATAAATTATAAATAACTATCTTGCCCAAAGAATGAACGTATAACTCCAAAATCACAGAATCTCAAAGAAGACATTTTAGGACAATGATCTTCAATAATTGTAACATATTAGAAAAATGTAAGAAGTTTAATTGGTTCTGTTTAATTACATCGTTGAGCTACTCACCTCAAATTGTCCAATTGTAAAAAAATACTTGGTGAATATAAGCCTCCAAAATGATTACAGCTATATCGTGTGAGCGGCAGCAGATGTTACTACTGGTATAACAGTGCTTGATATATAAAAAATCAAGTAAGAAAACAGATTTCTGCTTAATTTTTGAAATTATGTTTTTAACCTGATACTATGTTTAGGCTGGAGATCCTTCCGTAAATTCCGTCTTTCTAGAAATTAATTGTACTTAGTGCTGCGGCTTTTAGCTGGCAGACATAATCTCAACTCTAGAACTAGGTGCAATTTTAGCCTTCTTAGTGATGATAGGTGATCACTGAAAAAGGGCTTTTTTGAAAGATTTAGTTAGTTTTACGAATTTAATTAAATATTTTCATATCACTTCAAAATACAAAATAAACTTTTCGTCATTTCATATTATTTCTTTAGCATTTTTTAATTTCAATGAATTTCAATATTAATTAGATAGTTATATTGAATTTATTTTAAGAATATTAAATTTTATAATACTTTCTTATTTTTATGGATATTCAAATTGATATCATTTCTTCACATCTTTTTGTCTTTTAATTCTGTTAATGTCTTGATAAAAAATTTTTTTGAATTAGTAACTTTAAAAGAATTTTACATTTTTGCTTCTGTTACCATATAATGTTTTCAGAAGTATTCTTTTGAAAATTGTTGATAAAATCATTACTCGCAGAAGTAAACTGCTGAAATAAGAGATGCATAGGAAGATATGACCAGTCACACTATAGCAGGAAGCATTGGATTACACACAAATGACCCCAAACCTCAATCTAATGTGAGTATTTAAATTAGCCATTAAGAATATTTGAAACGGATTTTAAGCATAAATTTTGACTTAAAAGAAGGGGTTAGTTACTATTCTAAGTTGCTGATGTCCTGGCTACTTGGCTGAACTACTACTTGAGTCGTAATGTGGGAGAAGAGGGAGAAGATCTAAAAGGGGACTACAAGACAAGAATACAGGTCTTGTCATGGAAATTTGCTGTAACTATTATGAATTTGGAGCAATAAAAGGAAGAAACCACTTAAAATTAATTAGCTGTTATCAGGAAGTTGAAGATAATGAGAGTTTTTTTTTTTAACTTTCTTGCTCCCTTTGAGGTTGGAAATTCTTACTGAAGTGCCTGTATGTCTGGGTATATCGATAAATTCTCTTTCATGTCGTGGTCTATTGTCTGATGATATTTCAAGGTTGGAGTCCAAGGTTCATTCCCACTGTTAGTGGTTCTGAGGATGGTAGCATTCGGACCAGGTATCATCCTGCTTGGATATTCTTATTGCAATTATCACGCACCGGTTCTTCTATACTTTATTTTACATCTCTTAACGTGTACCCACTCGCTTGACTGTATCCACTTAATCTTCATGAAGCAATTCCACACAAGATTGTTATAGTCAGAACAATTGAACAGATGTTACTTTTTTTGTCTCTTTCTGTAATTTCCGAGAATTTTGTTAAGATGACTTAAAGTTATTGATATTTTGTATGTTCTTGATTTTCACAGATTTTCTTTCTTATCCTAGAATACATATAAGAATATTAGATATTTCTCTGATTCTTAAGAAATTTCTCTATTCTTCTTCATCTCAGTTATTCTTCTAAAAAGAATGAAGTTCAAATTTCGAAATTCTCTTTTTTATTTCTTCTGTGTGTCAGTGCATCCTATTAGGCATTTATATTACCATTTGCATTGATCGTGTTTCTGTTAGTTACAATCTGTATTGCAAGGTTTCTCTGGACTTTCTTGGGAGACAAGTTGAAAACAAACTACTACAAGTATACGATTGCTTTTCTTCAGGAACTGAATGAGTTACCATCTGGAGCTCAGCTTTCCTCTTTCCAGGAACATAAGTATTTTCTTCCTTAATCATTGCCTTCAGGAGGAGTTTTAATCATCATATCGCTATATAAGAGGTTCTTTCCACTTCCTTTTCTGTTTTTTCTTGAATGATTTACTTGCATTTCAGGCCCGGAATACACCGTCACTTAGCTTGTAACCTATGTGCAGAGTTAGAGATCCTTTAAGACTTTATCGCATGAGCTTTATTATGCAGAATATTTTGTACTATTCACTAAATCCTATTTCATATGGAAAGCAAACCACCAAGAATCAGCAATCGGTTTGAGGAGACTCCTCTCATTTAACAGGCTGGGCAGAAGTACCTTTGATAGACTAAATACAGAACATTAGCATGCAACTGTTTTGAGTAGAGGTATAAATTCTACATTTCTACTGTTTTATATTAAATTTCAATTTGAAGAGCAAAATCTGTTCATACTGTCAAAAGAGCAGTTAAGAATTCAAGAACTTCATGACAATACGTATTTATGAACCCATATACTGTCTCAGAAGATATTCTTATTTATCGTAAAAACATATCTTTTTTATTTTTTAATAAATAGGAACTAGATACATTTTAAAATTTTATGAATTTTTGAAAATTATGGTAAAGGAATTCTAATAGAACGTAGGAGAAATTGATATCTCTAAATAGAAAAATGTCTATCTACTTGAAGAGCACTACCAGAATATTATACCATTTTCAACACAATACTTTTTTTCTTAAAAATATCAATCAGAGTTGTTTCGTGTCATAAATATTTCCTCCACAGGTATGGGCTACTAGCCGCCTACTGGTTCGCAAATCAGTATAATATGAAATATTATATTTAAGG
>BGPR01028214.1:0-20116 GCA_013235015.1 Araneus ventricosus | reverse complement strand
CACATTCCCCCTCCCCAACGCTTCCTCCCACACACGGGCGATTTATCGCCCGCCTTAAAGGATCATATTTCACTTTTATAGCCGAATAGGATAAAAGGAAAAACAACAACGTTGGAATTCCAAATTCTCCCTCTGCCTACGCCAATTATCATTGGGATTTCACATTGACGAATGGGTTTGGCGTCATGTGTTCCAAAAAAGTGGAGTGTTGAAAGTTTCGCTTAACAGCCCAACCCCTCCCGAAGAAGCCACGTCCCGTAGTGGATGTACTGTTATTGAACCCTCAGGAGAAGCGAAAAGCCGCTTACTTATCCGGCGTCTTCTCATCTACGTACTCCCGGGTGACGATCTCCTCCTTAAGACCGCATTTCTGAGAACAGGATGATTCACGATTCCATTTGGTCTCATGACAATATCGAGCCAGATCTGGTTGATCGTCTGTCTGCGCATTAAATCAGATGGATGAATTTTGATGTTTGAACTTCACACCGAAAATGCGGACCTGTGTTTGATTTCGGGTGAAATTCATGAATCACAATCATTCTGTTTGATTGTTCGCGAGAAAACGGTCGCTGTAAATGCGTGATCGTACGAAGTCAAAATGTTAGATCCACACGAAACAGGTCAACTGGAAGAGCTCCCCTTCACTGTACGACGAAGATAAACACAAAACGCACCTTATCGTGAAAGTCGAGGGGGAGTGCCCATTGGTTTGATTTTTGATAGATTTTTTATATATTTGATTAATAATATTTATTAATTCCACTAATGCGCAACATGCATCGAGTATTCGTAACACTTGAATGAAGCGATTCTTAACACGTTGGCTGTGAATCGCCTGTCTAATTAGATGGACCCTTCCCTACTGCAGTTAAGAGATAGCAGAGAAGGAGTCATCTAATTAGATAGAACAGAGATTCCCAGCCTGTGGTACGCGTACCCCTGGTGGTACGTGAAAGACCAGTGGAAGGTACGTGAACCCAAAGTCGGCAATGGCAGACACGAGAAAATATAAGGAATTAAAAATATTACCGAATTTTGCTTCCCCAAGTTCCTGTGAAAAGTAAAAATGAAAGTTGCGCAAGTACTAAACCTACCCTCAAAATAAGAAAGAAAGCAAAGGGAAGAGTAATTTCTAGCTATCCTTTTAAGTTAATGCAAAATTATTACAATACTGACTTCATCTGTTTTGACGTTGAATTAATACTATTGTAAAAATGGAATGAAACGGAAAATCAAAAATAGGTCCTGAAAATGTTATAAATTCCCGCAATTTGACCCTAACTTTGTATAGACGGATGGCTGGAGAGGGTGCGCAAAAATAAAAAGACTACTCAAGGGGTGCGTGAGGGGAACCCCCGAGATGGATCCCAGGCGTGAGTAACGTGTTAAATATAGCACGACGATATATGAAGAAAATGTATTCTGTTCTCAGCATAAACAGTGCGTGCATTATAAAGAGTCACGCGAGATAATCTACAGAAACGATTTTAGATGAGCTGGAAAAGTGCGTCCCGAATGACGACACGAATGCGTCCATAATGTCCGTTTTAAGTTGTCGTGCTGTACATTAACGGGACGACCCTCGAAATGGCTTTGTGATGATGGAACAAAAAACGAGTTCTGGTCCATAAAAAAGTTTTGTGGCGCATCTTTTTCTCACGCGTGGAATTCTAAAACAATATTTATTTTTCTTAGTTTTTTTTTATTTTGTTTTTATTTATTTTGTTCAAACCGTTTTTATATCGCTTTTTTTTTGTCCCAAGTATTCTTTTTGAACGGCTTGGCGTTACGAGAACTTAAGGTTGTCCTTTTATTTATATTGACACTTTTTTTTTGTTTCGTACATTTTTGCACTTCCACAGTAAACCGTTAAGCTATTTTTGTGTGTTTTTTTTTTTTTCGTTTTATGTATGTATTTTACACATAAAATGAAATTCCGAGAGACGACGTAAAGACGTCAGAAGGTGTGAAATGCAAAAATATTTTATTTGAACTCTTCAAATATTATCTTTAATGTATGAAAACTTTTGTAAGTTAAAATAGTGCGTAGTAGTGCGTTTATCTAAGATTGAAGTAGAAATAATTCTTTTATAACCAAAAATTAAGTGGAATCTAAATCATTACATATATATAAACAAAGGTGCGATATTTTGCTTCATCGCCGAGTGTTACATCCAGAACAATGCTTCAAACTAATCTCGTATTTCATACATTGTGCGAATTTAAACCTTTCTTTTAGATTATTATTGATCTTCTGGTGGCAGCACGATCTTATTTTGCGGTTTAACTAATCATGCTTTATTAAGTCTTTTTACTTCTTGTTTACGCTAGACGGCATTTCAATTCATTCAATCAATCTTTGCCTTTCTACATCAATAAATCAAGATTTTCCAGCTTTTTAGCATTCTGTGGATCCCGAATTAATTTGTAGCAAGCTGTATTTTTGCTAAAACACTGCTCATTAGTGTCGCTGATTACTGGCTTTTATTATGTGACCATTAATTATATATTTAATTACAGATGGTATCTCCTTGAAATGTCCTTGAATGTTGATTTTTCTCACAAGTAATGGACGCTCTTTGTGCAATAAACAGCATATACTGTGCATAATACTGTTGCTTAAGAAATACTCTTAAAAGACTGTAAGAGAAGCCTTTCCCAGAAGGTTCTGTTAATAGCAGTTACATATGAAAGAGCGCGGTTCTGAAGGGGATGTGGCGTTCATTTCAAAAGATAAAGTAGAGTAAAAGTTCGATTAATAGTGACGGATAACTCTTAATAAATATGTACAGAAACGTGAGTTGGCTTGGGAAGAAAATACTTTCGAAGTGAATAATGCACACATATTGTATTTGATTTTTTCAATAAAAACTTCAGTATAAGAGTAGTAATGTATAGAAATGTATTGTAACACTATAAACCTGCATTGCTATGAAATAATCTGTCACGAGGAACTGACGGTTAAACGAGTGACGATTCATTGAAATTTTACTGTATTGTAATCGTCAGAAAATTCGACCCGAGTTTTTGATGAATCTTCACGCTTCCCTACGCTAGAAAAAAACAAATTTGGAATTAATTGTTTGTCGAACAATTAATTCCAAATTCATTTTGAACAAATTGCCTATCTCAGAACCCGAAAACTGAGCAAGCTAGATGAATGAAATTTGCACCAGAATTTATACCAGATCTGTACATCTGCATCAAATTTCGGATGAAATCCGTCAAAAAGAAATCTGTCCGTCCATGTTCATGTGAACGGGATAAATAAAAAAGCACCAAGCTTGATAAATGAAATTTGGTATGCGGTCCAAAATTGTAGATTTAAGTGAAATTTCGGACCTAATCAGCTACAGGGAAGAGGTAAAAAAAATGTAAACTCGATAATCATCTCTGTTCTTCAAATTATGATTAATTCATAAATCAAAAGTAATTTCTGTATCGAATGAAATAATGAAAGTTTAAAATTGGAACTTCGATTTTTATCTTCAAAAATTCTCTGGTTTTCGCTGGTTATATTAAGAATAAATTTAGTAATTATTAAAAATGCTTTTAGAAACACGCACTTTTATAAATGCACAAAATTAATAGAATTATTTTTTTTATTTAAATTATTTTGTGCTTTTTAATTTTGATTAGCTTAACTTCAATAAGTTAAATAAGCTTTATAAATTTAATTTATAGTTCTTTATTATAGCCTTTAATATATTTGATTTACACGGATATTTAATGTATTCATTTTTACGGGCTCCATTAATCAATTTTTTTTCTGAAATTCACTACCCGGTGGAATGAAAATTTAAGTTTTTCTATGAACTGATAATTGTTCTAAAAATATTAAAATAGTGCCATCGGAGATGCACATTTGTTCAGAACTTGTGAACGTCCGGAAGTGAATGAAAAGGCGATTCCGTCGCTACAAACAAGAAACGAGTCAAGCTAAATAAAAGCGGATAAAAATGGGTCGATCCGGGACATTTTATTCAAAAGGATATTATTTTAAGCCGAGAAAAAGGGTGAGCAAACCGGAACGTCTGGTCATTTTTCTCTTAGTTTCAATTTTGTTTCTTAATCACGTTTAAAAGTCGGTGATAAAACAGCACCGAATTATTTGGGTACGACCCCTCATTTCCATATTGCGCAGGTGGATTTCAGTAATTTTTTTTTTTTCTTCGTTTCAACGTTTCGTATTTCTACCAAAGATATGATGTAATTACCTTCTGTTATTCAGGGACGAGCTTCACCGTGCGAGATTAGGAGAGAATCTAAACGAAGAAATAACAAAAATGCTATCTACATAAAACTAGAAGCGTATGCATTTCAGCTGAAATTTTTATGACAGAAATTTCTGCACAATCCTGTTTGGTTGGAGAAAATAATAGACAATAATCCTATAATAGCGTAATTTTACAGATAGCGAAATGCTTCTTAGAAAGTATGACTCAATTTATTTAAAACTAGACGCGAAATCACTTCCAAAAAATAACGCAAAGAGGTCTCTTGTTTCGGGGAGGCAAAGTTCACCCAAGATTAGATTTTTCATTCGATTTCGAAAACTTCTCAAGCGTTACTTGTTCAAGGTCCGCTTTCACCCACCTATTAAATGTTTCGGATATGTCTAAAGCCAGACACAACAATGTTAGCCAGCGGACGAGAAATTGTGGCGATTTTTAAGAAGTTATAGCGCAAGTTTTTATTTGAAGTTATCTTAGAATGCTGTTGGAATTGCGCGTTTTTCTGTCAGAATGTTTTGCTGGTAGGAAAAGCAATAGAAGGGTATGAGAGACTAGAAGAACAATCTAGCAATATTTATAGTAACACCGAAAAAATGTAGCAATTAAAAAAATTTTGTATAGGCTGTACCCTATACACACCGGCATTTTGTCTTATTGGATGTTTGTACAGTTTCGTTGTGTGCACGTTCAACCAGCGGGAGTGTTCTCCCTTAAACTTCCTCGCATACTTCCCCATAAAGGTGCCGTTTCCCCTTCCCCCGCGTGGCTAAGAAAATTCGAACCTATTGTTACCCAGAATCCAATGACTATATCAGAAGGTTTTTCATTATAGTGATTGAAAAATATCTAGGCAAAGAATGAAATTCGAAGAGATGCGTAACGATTTTCCTCTCTTACTGGCTCAAGGACAAACTGACGTAATTCGTTACTTCGTAATGAAATTCCTCTCCGTTCTTCCAGTACGCATGCGCGTGGAGATAATGGATTCTCTTCAAAAGTAAATTATACGGACCGACAGACAGTCAACCCTTTGACGGATTTGGCCCGAAATTTTATACGGACCTACATTCATGACGATAAAATTGTGTATAAAATTTTATCCATCTGGCTTTTCAAGTTTTTGAGTTATAGCGTTCGCATGACCTCGAACATACAGACAGACAGACTTCCCGTTGACGGATTTTGTCCAAAATTTGACAGAAACCTACAAAATATGTTTAAAGACCACATATCAAATTTCATCCCGTAGCTCTAATAGTTTTCAAGTTATCGTGTTCACAGACACAGAGACAGACATAATTCCAAAATTGTGTTTTTCGGATTCAGGGAGGTTTAAAACGTGGAGATTCCTCAAAATCTCGAGTTCGAATTTTTTGACCATTACAATACTTTCTCTTTGTATACTTCGTATACGAGAAAGTAACCAGCGGGAGTGGTCTCCCCTAAACTTTCTCGTATACTTTCCAAAAAGGTGTCATTTTCCCTCTAACTAGGGTTGCCATACGTCCCGTATACTATTTGTCCCGTTTGCTTCCTAAACTCTGAGTCATTATAATTTTAAAATGACCTGCGCCCATTTTTATGATTATGTGTAAAAGGAAAATGTTAACAATTAAAAAAATTGCTAAAGTTCTCAATTTTTAAGCGCGCTGAGGTATCACAACTTTATTTAAAGTTTTTGAGAACAAATAACACGCAAGATTTCACCATATTTTCCATCTGGAGAATGTCAGTCGGGTTCAGGGGGTTGCCATAATTTCCGAAACGCGTCCGAAGCTACAATTTCCTTCGTAGACCGCCAAGCTCAAAAGCCAACTATACTGACTCTCGCCAACACACAGTCGCAATGTGCGTTTTGAACTAAATATTTGAATATTTAGTTCAAAACGCACATTAGACTGTGTCTAATTGATTAGAACACCTGTTTTTTAACCGATTTGAACGAAATTTGGGCACAGATCTATAATTAATGTTAGCATACGTGATACCAAGTTTTATTTATCTAAGCCAAAGGGCTTATGAGATATAATTTTTACAAGTATGCGATTATACAGACGGACAGACAGTCAACACTATGACGGATTTGGCCCAAAATTTTATACGGACCTACATTCATGATGATAAAACTGTGTACAAAATTTTATCCATCTAGCTATTCAAGTTTTTGAGTTATAGTGTCCGCATGACCGCGGACAGACAGACTTCCCGTCGACGGATTTTGTCCAAAATTTGATAGAAACCTACAAATTATGTTTCAAGTTCACATACCAAATTTCATCCCTTTATCTCTAATAGTTTTCGAGTAATCGTGTTCACAGACACACACACACAGAGACAGACATAATTCCAAAATTGAGTTTTTCGGACTCAGGAAGGTCTAAAACGTGGAGATTCGTCAAAATCTCGAGTTCGAATTTTTTGACGACTCTTTGTATACTTCGTATACGAGAAAGTAAAAAGTGGCGGAACTTACTTTATTATGGAAGAGTAATACAGATAGAAACCTGTTAACTTGGTATTTCCTTCGGAGTGAGAACTCTGTGCAACTATGATTTTTGCCATCGCTCATGCAAAGATGTAAAAACTGATTACAAGCCTCATTTTTATCAATTCCTCTGCTTCTTCGGAACTTGAGAGCCGTTGTCTCATAAGCAGGTTCTTCATCGGAGGAGAAGTCGCACGGGGCGAGATCAGGGGATAAGCTGGTTGTGAAAGTACTGGAATGTGATGTTTCGAAAGGTAATTTGACACCAGTAATTACTTTACTTACGACTTGGACTCCCTGGACAAGAAGTTTTGATTGCCTGTAATCACGAGCTAAGCGCATGCGCTGTGCTGATGAAGTTTTAAAGAAAATTGCGTTTGCAGACTACTCTGCAGATGCACAGGCATCGGCTTTGGAAGCGGAGGGTTACAATTCTGAAACTCGATTCCACCATTCGCCACGTATGTGGACCTCCCACTGGTCGTGGTGTGGTAGTCCGTTCCAATGTAGGCCTCTTGTTGTTCTGAAACGGAACGTTAATATAACTGAACTAAAGTTAAATGAAAACAAACAATTGTTAGCGGCGCTCGTACTTCCGAGGAGCGCTATCTGGCGATGACGGCGTGTAGTTCAACTCATTAGCTAATGTCAAAGGGCAGTTTAGGTAAAGAAGAGAAGTTTGAAAAAGTACAGAAATTTAACAATGCATTTTAATTTTATGAGTAGGATTGCAACAATTATTCGTTAGGACCATTACATTTTTTGCTTCTTCTCGAATTACTTTCCAGCATAGAAGAATTTAGGAAGACCGTGCTTACCAAATGGTGAGAAAGAATATGTCTGTGTGTCAAAAATTGGATTTCTCTTCTATGTACCGACCTGCATTTCTGACACCTAGACGCACTCTTTCTTTCCATTTAAGCACGGTCTTAATCTGAATTTCTTGTGATAGGCAAGATCTATCTAGGCAGTATATTTCGATGACAATATTCTCTTGAGAAGAATCAGATCGTTTTTATTGTCATCACATTTAGCTTTCTTGTCGAAGTAATGGCCAGCAATAGAATATAGTGATCACCAAATTGCAAGAAAGAACTCGGGTATGTGTCCAAAATTCGAAGTGCTGTAGTACTGGCCTGCATTTTTGACATACAGACGCATCCGTTCCTACTATCTGTTAAGCATTGTCTCCTTAATTTGTTGTGAAAATGTAATATCTAGCTTAGCTGATATATCGTAATGAAAATATTTTCTTGGAAAGAAACAGATCTGATTACAAAAGCATCTAACACTATCTACTTCTTTGTGGAATGTATCCATTTGAAACTTAGTCCTTGTATAATCTGACTTACAGAACTATTCTACAAGACATTCGGGTTAAATTATGTAAAATCTTCAAGAGAGCCTTGTCAAAGATTCTCGCCAAGTCTGAAAAATAGTTACAATAACAACCCTTACGCAATTTCCCGCCGGGATCCTTGACCGAATGACTTCCGTGCGACAAGAAATACAGAGTTCCATCGTTACCATTGACTACCCACTGCCTTGTGTTTAATTTTCACTTTAATTAAAGTTCATTCTAATTAGTTTACTACTTCATTCAGAAGTGGCCAAGTTTAATCTCCAGCGGACTCGGGTAGGTGTACGTCAACAAAGCGTGAGTTCGTAACTTTCGGACATGCCTCCACAGAGAGTGAGAAAGGACCAGTTACTGACTGGTCATGTCTGTTTAATCCGTGTTACGCATTTTATGATCCCACACTGGTCTGAAGAATTCGTTACAGATCCATCAGAGGCGATCCTCATTACCATACGATTTTTAGGAGAAGATCGTTACCCTCGGGGTATACCGAACTAAACGACACGCCTTCGTTTCCAGATGTTGCATCACCAGCAACCCTTTTCTTGTGCCCACCTGTGTCGTGCCACCGCCTTCTTTTTCGAACATTCATGCCTACCTTCCATTGAGTCATCTTAACGGATTCTATCAAACAACGTACGAATCTATTAGAGAGGTGTTCTCTTTTTTTGCCCTACTTGGGCAACGGCCTTCAGGGAGTGACGTATGCAGTGACGTCAGCTGTCTCAGAGAGTTCCTGAGGGCTCCACGAGGTTCTGGATTGGAAAAGTTTGAGAATAGTGCTGAATAAGGCCTTTTTTAATAAAAGACTTGGATTGCAATTTATGCTTTTTGTCAAGATTTATCAAAGCATATGGTTGTTAGAATGTTTTCGATAATCGAAACATATTTTTTTTACACGACACATGAATTTTTGCTTCAATCTTGCTTGGATATAGGTATAGATATTCATCTACCTTAATTTTGATGCTGTCTCAGGTATTTGCATTTCGTACATCATATTTTAAAAAAACGAACAAACTAGGCAAGGCTTTCCAAATGTATAATACTGACTATTCCAGTAACTTTTTCGATTTAACTTTTTAGTGTGGTAATTTTAAACAATCACTCTAGAGGTGAATCTCTCTGTCCTTAGGCAGACTTGATCTTAGAGATTTCAGGAAATATATTAACTTTATGCTGAAATGAAATATAAATTTAGCAAGAGTTATTTTCGTATTCTTCTTTTCTTTTATCGTGATAACAATAAAAATATTCGAGAAATATTAGAAAAATTGAAGCGAGGGTTCAATTTTCCTAGTTATCCCAGTGCATTAGTTGCTGAAAGCACTTTGATGCGACATTAAATACATTTTTCGTGTGCGCGTTACCGTTGCTATGAAATTAAGAGTCAATTTTTAAAAACGGCAATATGAAGACAGACAGCATAAAACGCTATCATGTTGCGACGTTTAGGACTAGAGCTCTTAATTTTTCTGTTTTAAGAATTTAATATCTTTTTCTTTCTGAGGTGCTCTTCACCTTTCTGCTTCTGCGAAGCATTCTTGAATTAAGTGGCGGTTGTTACTGTCCGTCAGCCATCTTGTTAAATTTTCCTCTCGCGCGTTTTTCTATTCCGAATGTCATATCAGCTTGGCCTTCAGAGTCGATTTGTTTTCATTGAGCTGATTGTTAGATTTAGTCCACTCTGGATTTGGCATTCAGATGAGGGTCGCTTTGTATCGTTAAAAGTTTATGTCCATCCTAAATCATTTCGAATCTTTGGGTATATCAGAGCCTGGGAGAAAGGGAGTCTCGATCACTTGAATATTCTCATGTGAAAAAAACCTCACATATTAAATAAAAAGGGTAAATATTTATTATCATTTTTATTATAAGTTTATTATAAGTTTATTAGATGTATTTTAATTTATGACATCAAAATTATGAAAGAAAAAGATTTGTTACATATGAATGAACGAAAAATACTAATTTAATAATAAAATGACCATTCACTTAAATAGCCTCAGTGTTATTTCCTCAAATTAAGGTTGAAAAAATGTTTTAATACGTTGTATAGTTAGTTACCTTGCACTCTATCAATTCGAAAATTCTATTTATTAAGGAATCATACAAAGCCTTTAGTTCCTGAAGAGCAATTTTCTCCCGTAATGCTTTTTGACTTGAATTGAATGATTGCAGTCGTCATATTGCTTACCATCGCAGTAAACTTCACAAGACTCGGATATTTCCTTTTATTTTAAATCTGGGGAGGGCGGGGACGAATTTAAAGCTTGAATATTTTGAAGAGCACGACATTTACGGTACGTATCACAGCATTATCCGGCTGAAAAATAAAAGTAGTTGGATGAAATGCAGCTTCAAACTTTGGTTGCATGCTTTTGTAATATCGATAAGTAAATTCGCATTGTCTGTCTACCATTTTATAGATAATGTCGAGGATACCATTAGGAATGATTGCTCCCCATACCATGACAGAGCCAAGATACGAATGGCGACGTTCTTCTTTCCTCAAATTATGCTAATAATAGGGACATCCGTCCGATCCATCCATAGTTTTTTTCTATATTTAAAATAAATGGCAAAACCAGAGGAACAATCTACCGATTTCGACAATTTTATTCCATATGGAAGCTTATGACCTCTAGATATGTCACCAATGATCGTCTGCTACCCACCAGTTTCCATTTATAAGATATATCTCTAAATAAAACTTTGGCGGAGTCCCTCGGCCTCTACAACCGCCAATTCACCAATTTGTTTCGCCAAATTGCAAGCATAACAACAGGATATTAATATTAAGGGCGAACAGCTGATCGCCGAAGACGGCTAATCCAAAATAAAATGTAATTATGCGTGATATTTCTGCATTATGATAATAGAAAATTAAAGGGAGCAGATAAAAAAAATAAGAATTATCTACGACTTAGAATTAAAAACGTTCGAATTAGCCAAGCGTAAAGAAAGTAAAATTAGGCAAAAGAAAAGGATATACCAGAAAAAATATACTATCAGGTTTAATAGAATTCAAATTCACAATAGCACAACCACACAATTGCATGAATAACAACATGCGAAGTTTGAATAGCTTCTGGCGGCAAACCCTTTGAGCACTTACATTATATACTCTAAACTTTTGTTGTTGATACTGAGGCATACTTGTCATTTTATCTGTAACCTTAACAGGGTTACCCTTGGCACACGGGGACATTAAATGACAGTCGCTGCAATATCTCGAGTACTGAGGCCGGAGTCCTCACCGGCCACGGCCCGACCCAGGGCCTCCTAGAGAAAAAAAACCAGTTTTATGGGCCTGGAACTACAAGTTTTTCCGCCATTACACTCACCCGCTAAGCGATGGTCCGGTTTCTGAGTTGGTCGGCTGTTTACCATAGTGACCACTCGCATGGTTTGGACTCTCGAGCTCTTTTTGAAATTAAATACTGTTTAAATATTCTTATTTTACAAATGGATTACCCAAAACAAAATGCAGTATCATCCCAGACATTCACGTGAGTACTTATTTCTCTTTATTAGCAGTATTTTTCCGAGTTATATCTGTTTAGTTTCAAGTACTTATTAAGCCTAAACGCCAGACTGTAGAGAAAAGACACGTTGACGGTTGAAATACGACTCTTTTTTTAATATTAATATGTAAATACTTTGTGTGGCGTATATTTCTTTGCATGTTTTGGATTTATAAAGAAAAAATCTGTCTGGTCTTCTTGTATTTGTGTGTGTTAAAGTTTTTGTCGAATAGTATTCGCAGAAAATGTTTCCCTTTTTATAATAACTGTATTAAATTCCGATTATGTTATAACTCGGAAAATATTACTAATAAAGAGAAATAAATTCTCTTAAGTACTCGCACGAATCCTAGGGATGATACTGTATTCTGTTTTTTCCTGTCCATTTTTAAAATAAATGTATAAAAGCGAAAGCTTAGAAACAATAATTTCATTATTTTTGATAAATGCAACTGCTGCTTAATATAAGTAGGAATTATTGCAATATTTCATAAAATTTTGGCAGTTGTTTTTATATTAGTTGATATTTCTACAAAAATTTCTTTAATATTTTACAGAGAATTAAAACTTGGAATTTATGATATTCAAATTCTTAAATATTAGAACTATTATTGATTGATTGTTAAAATTGCAAATTAAATCAGTTATTAAAAGTGTGAAAATTTTTTATGATGTCATAAATGTTTCTGAGTTCCAGGGCGAGCAATTAGATAGTTTTTATTTTGAAAAAGTGCATTGATTGATAAATTCATAAAAAAAAAAAACTTTTCTATTTTAAGCCAAAATAAATAAATAAACTGGGAAAACCAACCTCAGAAATATTTTGTTCATTTGAACATACATTTAAGAAATTATAGACAACTAACTCAGAAAAGGCAATTCTAGAGGCAAAAAAAAAAAAAACTCCTCTAGTGTTTTTTTTAGGAAACTCTGACTTTTTTCTTTTTATTTATTTTATTTTTAATCACTTGATACGTTGCTCTCGCAATTTAACATTGAAGTAATGATGCTTTGAATTTTGGCTTGGCTATTGAAATGGCGGCTCTTACGCTATTGCTTTGAAAATGGTTTAAAAATATTTAAACCAAAGGAATTATTATTACTTAAGTGGTTTTAAAATTATTCTCTATAATGAATTTTTCATGTTAAATGTAAACATTTCAAATTAAGTTCTGAAAACATATTTTTAAAACCTTTTATGCTTTTATTATTTTTTTATACTCTTTAAAACGATTAAATTATTAACATCAATATTTATGGATATCAGCATCATTTCTTAGTCAGAAATGGAGAATTATATAAAATAATTTAGAAAGAAAAATGACAGAGGAAGAACGTAAACAACGTGTTAAGCGTACAGCTCCCATCGCTTAATCTTTCTCCCTCTTCGGCTATTCCAGGTCCATAGAATGAATACTCGTCGCGGCGGCCCCTCCTGTAGGAGGTACGTACTATAACTGGAAGGAGAGCCCTACCTCCAGGAGAAACGGGACCCCGCTCGCTTATCCGGCGGCTTCTCATCCACGTACTCGTGGTGCCACCCCCCGGGGGAGCCACTGCATCTGTAACTGTGCTGTTGCGGATTTGCATTCGATTAAAGCTGATTTGTATGCTTCATCTGGTGTGTCCTTTTCTTTCACTCCCACTGAGCCCGCTGCGGCGGCCGTCCTTGCGTTTGCGACCCCGTGGTCTATTACTAAAGTTGTTTGACGCATGCGATCACCCCTAGGTCGGTGAAGTTCCAGATCACCCTGTATGTTAGCACCTTTGAACTGTAAACTGGCATTTTGGCGATAAATGGTTGCCAGAATGTGTGAGCGCGCCAATACGCACTTCTCTTGTCTATGTTCTGTTAAAACCATGTATATAGTGTGTGTGTGAGATCGTACAATAAATGTTGTGAACAAGGGCTCTGCTTGAACTTTCTGATCAAACGGATACGAATTCCACTCCACTGCTCTCCGTGAGTTTGGACGGAAACACTGTATATTATACAAGATCTGAATGAGAAAAAGTAGTCAAATGTTGCTACAAAGAAAATTACGTTTGTGATATAACTGTTGGGGATGCTGCATGTCTGCAACTGCAACCTCAATAAACGAGTCGCTATTGGCTACGGGTCACTGACCTTAATGCTTCGAAATTACATCGTACAATGTACTCCAAACTGCGATTGTTGGTGTAAAAAAATTATACGACATTTCTGTTGATAAATGGTTAAATAGTGAAGAGAAATTTAAAACGAATTTGCTTCTTGAATTTCAATTCAGCTTCTACTATACCTATTATTCAGAAGAAATGTTAACCCTTTTAACAAGTGGGCGTTCAGTTGCGTGATTGCTGGGAGACTTAGAGGACGTAGGGAGTTGAAAAATACCAGACGCATATTCAAACGATTCTGCAGACATCTTTCCAAAATTTACGCACATCCTGAACGTTGGGGCTCCTTTGTTGCAATAAATGGTTGCAGAACAAAGATCGAAAAGAAAAAAAAAAACTGCTGTTTTCTTCTTTGTTTTGTTATTTTCAGCTATTCCTTTTATTTCGTTCGGTATTTATTCCATCCGCGAGGGCAGGCATTTAAAAGAATGTTACGCCCTTTATTGAAATAACGGTCAAAAGAGGCTCTTTGAGAGGCTTTCCTCGTTTATTCTCTAATAAATGGGATGTCAATGGAATCGGGTCTTCAAGTATAAGTAAAGCCAAGAAGCAAAACTCTGACAGAAGATTTATAATTAGTTTTGTGCGGTTACCTATATATTGGACAAATTAATTCTTAGATTAAACTGTATGGCATCAATATATAATAAACATAGTTGGTCGTGATGTTTTTGTTTAAATAAGTTAAAACTTGCAAGTGAAGCGTTTTTTTGGAGCGAATCATTTTGCGCAGTTATGCAAGTGTTTTCTGGATTTCGGAGTTCCGTTTGAAAACTATATCTAAGGGCGTGCAGTTTGCCGACCAAAAGCTAAAGAAATGGAATACTTACCACAAAAAACTATTTATAATGAACAAATTAAATTGGGAAAAGTGCAGAGTGTTAGAATTTTTTTCTGCAATGTTTTGTGGAAATGTTATATCACAAAATATCAATTTGGAATTTTTTCTTCCTCCCCAACAACGTCTAATTCAAAGAGGTTTTATTTACTTTGAAAGTTTATTTTTTATAACAGAGTTTTCGTTAATCGTCGCTTTTTTCGTGATTGGTTAACGAACAGCGAACAAATCGGATAACGAACACATGTTCTGTTAAGTTTAGTTTCGTTATATTAACGTCCCGTTTTGAAGCAACAGGAGGGCTATTTTGGGACAAAACTAGTAATTTTGAACCTCGGTCAGATGACGAGGACGACATCTGTGCTGGCACCCCCTTTCCAAACCACCGCACCACTCCAACGGGAGGGCGTTTGGCCCCCTACGTATGATTTAACGTGCAACTAATACACGACGCATCCAATTTAACCAATACATGACGCATCTTCAGTGGAGTGGGGCGAACCTTCCGCCCCAAAGACGAGACCTTGCCATGGGGCCACCGCAGCTTTATGTTCTGTTAGAGATCAGATGCACAAATAACGAACACTTCACAAGAAAAAATGAAGCTGTATGTAAGATTGCTAGAACTATATCTTAATGCAAACTGTTAACACTGCATCAAGAGAGATGAACGGGCGAAAGTGGAGTATCGAAGGGTTGCCAGGAGCACCAGCGGACTCGCCAAGCAAGCAGATGAAGTTCATATGCACGGCTGATCTTCGGCGAAACAGGCTGGCGGCTTTCAGTTTCAGAATCGGAGGATCACTAGTTCGATACCCGATTCCATCGAAAGCCTTGTGGCAACTTGGCCCACAATAATCCCTAGAAAGGGAATTTTTTAGCGCGCATCTTCGCTATACGATGGGGAATTCACTCAGACTGGATAAAAAACACGGACAAATGAGGACAGGAGCATAGAACAGGCGAATTGGCCGATTTAAAATTCCGTTATTATTTTCTAAAGGTTTGTGTCGCCAATGTGTGTTTGTGTGGTATTCGTGATCGTCTAAATAAGCCATTAAAAGAAAAAAAGGACTGTCCATTTAAACAAAATAAAAGGAATATACAGAATCAACTGGATCTTAACGCTGTCGAGGTCGTACGTCTTCTCACTGTTTTTTCGTGGAAATTTGGAAAGGGGGTGCAGACTCGGGTATTGCCCACTTCATCTGACCACGGTTCATCTGCATGCTATCCATTTCATTCACATTATGCAGTTGCAAATTTAGAAGGTCGTCATTTAACTGTAAAATATCTATATATTTAAAATAAAACCTTCACCGTGTCCGCCAGCCTCAACGACTCAGCCGATTTCGACATTTTTTTTTTTTCATTTGAAAGGTAATGACGTCTGGATATGTCATCAAGGGACGCCTGCCTCCCCCCACCCCCACTTTCGAACGAAATTGAAAAAACATTTCTCCACCATACATTCTCTATATGTTTTTTCGATTTCGTTCGAAAATAGAGGGTGGTGGGGTGTTAGGAATTGTAACCACTTCATGGTGGCAAATGCCTGTGTTAAAAGTTTCAGAGTCCTTTGGATCGGATAAAGCAGTTTTAATTTACAGCATGGTCTCTCACACATGAAAAGCAGAATCACAGTGAGGATAAAATGAAAGTCACTTATAGATAGATAGATTTTCAAGAGAATTGAAAGGCAGCCAATGGGGTACAGCGAAACAGCGAGTAGAAAGCATTAATACGAGAATACGACAACCAACCATCTCTGTTTAAAAAGGCGTGATGCTTCTGAAACTTAGTTATGTAATGTGCGAATATTCTACTCTAACATGGGGAGGGGGGCAGGCGAACCCTGATGACATATCTAGACCTTATAACCTTTCGAATGGAAAAAAATCGTCGAAATCCGTCGGATGGTTGGGGCTGGGGGATTTCTACAAGGTTTACCCATAGACAATGTACAGAGGAGAAGTGTTTTTTCGATTTCGTTGGAAAATGGGGCGAAGAGGGGCAGACGACTCTTGATAAGATAACTAGACGTCATAATCATTCATATGAAATAAAAATTATTGAAATCCGTCGAGTGGTTGGGGCTGGCGAACTGTCTGAATGTTTTACCATATTATTCCAAATATATAGATCCCAACAGTTCCAATCACAATGGCGTGTTAAAAATATTGTAAAATACCCTTTGTAGGTGATGCAAACTGTTTATTTATGGCGATATCATTCTGTATTTATGGATCTGAAGATTTTCATGCCAAATTTCGTGAAAAAGTTATACAAAACATTACAACTAGATGAGGTTTATTGAAAGAGTTTACAATTTTAAAGGCATCTGTTGTCTACAAAGAATATGAAATCTACTATGGTTTTATGTTCCACTGATCTTAAAGCAGTATTTAAAACTAAAAAAAGTAGTGGTTGAGAGCCTCGAAGCAGCGAGGTGGCAGGGGCGGTGCTGAGCAAAGTGGGTGCGAACCCTAGTTATCTTTTAAGATTTGCCTCATAACTGGTGAAGTAATCGTGTTGAATGGTGCAGCGACAAGCCTTAGTCCGTTCTCAAAAAAATCTGAAGTCATTCGTGGTGTAATTGCGTGTACCGATTTATAGTCAGCGGCGCGAGCAGTGGAAAGATAAGCACAATCGAACTGCTCAACGATCTGGAAGTCTTATCAGCAGGTTGAAGTGGATAAGCAGAGTCGTACAGCGCCGTTTAAGATAAGAGTTGTTGGCTCAGGACAAAGACGGGAAGACACAATAATGCTCTGATAAAAAAAAATATATATATAAAAAACGGCAGGATGTGACACCGTAAAAGAAAAAAGAGACAGGCCGATTTTCGTTTATGGCATGCGCTGTAGAGTTGACGCTGAGTTGATGTGGCACTGTAGAAAGTGATCTCTTTGTGGATAGCCCCGACGGGCAGGGTGATTAACAGCTGAAATGGACTTCATTTAGTCCGTGACATATTATTGAGAGTCACGCTATTGCATGCTATTTTAAAGCAAAACATTTGCGCAATAGAACTTGGCTAGTTTGAAAATTTTTAAATCGAATTCTTCGGTAAATCTCATTTTTCTTCTGGTTCCATAGATTTCTGATTAGCATAATATCAAAACATGGTCTATAATAAGAATTTACATTTTCTAAATTAGAAATTGTAAGAAATTGTTTCGTTAGTTAAATACGACGGTACCATTTGTTCTCAGTGATTGTAAATGAGTACTTTTTCAAGATCCTTAATTCACTCGAGGACTTGATTGCCGCACATTGTATTCAATCACAAAGTAATAAAAAAATTCTTCACTTTAAAAAAAACAACCCTACTCACTTTAGATGCAAATGGCGCTGCTTGTTTTGAAGTGTCATTGTATAGTTGTTGTATTTAAAGTGCTCTAGAACTGTTTGGTTATTAAAATTACTTATTTATTGAAATCATTATTTTTTTAAATTGTTGAGAAAAGTTTTAATTATAATTGTTATTGCTTAATTTTATGAAGTTACTTACTGTTAGTTATTTAATTATGCATCAAATATTTAAAAAAACAAATCTCTATTGCCAATTTTAGCTCAAAAATAAAGTTTTCTGTCGCTGCACCAATTTTTAAAATCAGTTTTTCTTGAATCAAATTGTTATTGCAGTCCCGTCAGCTTCGAATTAAGCAATTTCCTTTCAAATACTTTTTAGATAATTTTTCCTCTGTCAACTTTTAATAAAATAATCTTATTAAATAAGTAATTTTATTATACTAGCAGTATACAATATTTTGAATTGAACAATTGCACAATTAGACTCAAAAATAAACAGTTCAATTCACATCCGACGTGTTCATTTTTTTTGTAAAGTGAAAAATTGTTAATGAATGTACAACAAGGGCCTGGACCTTAAAAAATAATTCCTTCACGACGAGTGAGGTATAAGATACGGACGTATTTAACGAACGAAAACAATTCAGAAATAAGAATCATTTGTTACAATTTTTAGTTTCGACTTCGAATTAACCAAAACATACTCGAACTAAAAACGATATTTTAACACTGTGTTAATAGGAAATTCAAAGGAACAGGGGGGAAATCGAATTAAACGACGAATTCGAATTAAAAACATTCGAATTAGCCGAGCCCCACTGTATTCAAAACGGAGCATTTATATCCAAAACAGCGTCCTATAAACATTTGGCGAGATAAAATGAGATTTCGAGTGAATGAATTCCAAAATGGTGCCTAAAATAGATCCAAACAAACAATAACATTCCCAGTTTATGAATTTTTTCTCTTTCTTTCTCTAGAAATTTCTCACTTCGATAAGAAAAAAGGAAAAGAAAATCCCTACGCGAAGATATATTTATTTTCCGTCGTGGCTATGAAACTACGGTCATTTTAACACAACCCGAGTCGTGCATTTTTTTACGCGCTCTTGGACACGAACTGTACACTCGACTCTCATTCATACGACCCACAAACAGAAAAAAGCGCCTTAAAAAATGGTGAACCGTGACTTGTTTTCTCGTCTTGACAGAAAAAAAAAAAGAAAGAAGCCCCGTGTTCTCTTTGGGGGAGAAAAGTACAGCATTTATGGGCACGCAAGGGCATTTGCATACGTGAGTGTGGGTGTGTTGGCAAATATAGCATTTACTTGAATTTCTAGGGAAGAAAAGAGCTAGGCTAGGGTTGACGCCCTCTGTCTTTCTTGAGAAAAAAAGTTTTTGCGAATAGCAGGTAAATTTGAAATATGCAATGTTTGAGGATGATGATGATGTGTACGCGGTAAACGTGTACCATTTGCTTCATGGAGAAGAAAGCAAAATAAATGAAAAACATCCAACAATTTGGAATGAGATATTATTTATGTTTTATAATTTTTGGGTCAGAGTCCCTTGTATAGGTGCAGATCGGCTTTGAAAAAGGACGGGACCACAATTTATCCAAAAATTCGAAGTAAGGAAAAATGGGTCTAAACATGAGTACAGTGAGTGAAAATGTTAATTTGTAAACTGAAAATGGCAACAAATATTTATTTTTAATGTTTAATAGTTTCAATAAATAATAGGTAATTAATAAATAAGCAATAACTGATTATAATAAATAAAGTGATAATAATTATAATAATTTTAAAAATAATAACTTCAGTAAATAAGCAAACAATAAACAAACAGTATTCAGCATTTTGAATACAATTGTAACACAAAACTTCAAGACACACAGTACAATTCCCAACTAATATGTGCAAAGCTTTGAAAACAGTGAGAAATTTTTTATTGTTTTTTTTTTGTATTAATACATTGTACAGCAGTCAAGTTCTCGACGTCACCATTCACTTGTGATCACTGAGGTTCGGATAAAAACATGGACGACACGAATGTATTTAAGTAACGGAAGCAAATCAGAAATGGAAAAAAAATTCCAGTTTTTAGCTTTTACTTTGAATTTTTCAACTTAAATTCGAAAAATATTAGTCGATATTTTAACGTTATGTGAATGAATAGGAAATTCGATGGGTCA
>BGPR01028213.1:0-20116 GCA_013235015.1 Araneus ventricosus | reverse complement strand
TCCCTGATGTTCAGAGTTCCCCTATTGTCTTCTTTCTTTCCCTGATGTTCAGAGTTTCCGCTATTGTCAAATTTCTTTCACTGATGCTTACAGTTACCCTATTGTCTCCTTTATTTCCATGATGTTTACAGTTCCCTATTGTCTCCTTTCTTTCCCTGATGATTACAAATCCCCTATTGTTTCCTTTCTTTCCCTGATGATTACAAATCCCCTATTGTCTTCCTTCTTTCCCTGATGTTTAGAAACCCCCTATTGTCTCCTTTCTTTCCCTGGTGTTCAGAGTTCCCCTATTGTCTCCCTTCTTTCCCTGATGTTTAGAGTTCCCGTATTCAATTCACTTGCCCGCTACGTGGAGTGCGAATATCGCAGTATTGACCTCACAGTCACATTGCACCAGTAATCATCACACTATCAACGGATGTTGATTTCAATCATTTCATGATTTAATCGTGAAAAATTTATTATTTTAAAAATGATATCTCCTAACATATCTTCAGTCAAGGAAAGAAACAATTCAACAGAATGTTTGGTTTGAATGGTGGGAAGACTGGTGTTTTACATTCCGAAAGTGAAGAAGTACGTTGTTTTTGTGTCTTCGCTTCATAAAGACTTTTTTGGAACAATATCCCCACTTTTTCTTTTAAGCTTCACACCCAAGGTCAGTGATTAATTTAAGGATTCTAAAATTGAAAATAATTGGTATTAAAGATATTAAAATTCCGAGATTGTTTACATGTTCCTGTCGTTTGCATTTCGCCCAAACTCGCCTGTGTGAACATTGCGCCCAACGGAGGGTTGAATAATTTCCTATGTTTTCGGGTTCTATGCAACATATCACATATTAACTTAATATTAATATGACCTTTATTTTAATTTTTCCATTTTCAGGTATTATTTAAATATTTTTATTACTTATTACGTTTAAACTTATAATTCTTATGTTTTATTCTTGGGTATCTTTTACCTTGTTTAGATTAAGGATTATATTTACCTTTTCTTTTTGATATTATGCCTTTTTATTGTCTAAATAAATAGATATACATATTCGCTGAAAGCATTATTTTTTTAGTGTTCTTTAATATACCACTTCATATTCTGCACCTATATTAATTTTGATTTCGATTTAAAACAGGTAACGAGTCATACCAAGATATCGAATTTGAGGATGATTTCCTGAGATTATTTATCACAAGTAACGACTACAAAATAGACCAAGCATTTTCGAAGATTCAAAACTTTTTGAATTTGAGAATAGATCATAACTACTTCTTCCATAATGTAACTTTCGACTTTACTCAAAACCCAGCATACAGGTTCGTCACTCTATTGCCTCATCGACGGAAGGACGGCTCTGCAACAATACTCTTTGAATTAGGTAAGTCTGTATCAAATGTCATCTTGATTTTAAAACATTTTTTAATGACTGATTTTCAATCTTTCGAAAATAGCAATAAAAAAGTCGTGCGAGATCCACAAGACGTGCAGTGACCTGCAACATCATAGTGGAGATTCCTGAAATAAAGAGAAGAATTTGGTGCTTCAAAAAAAACAAATAACAATCCAGTAATAATGAGAGACCTATTTTCGCGTAATATATTTTATTTTCGGCGCATCATTTGTTACATAAGAGAAAGTATCATCATATTTAGTGCTTACATCGGGAGGAGCAATGGACATGTCAGGTACTCTAGGCTACCAACGATTCGCCCACCTACCTTGCATGCGTCATATTAACTGACGCCCTTCTCAGACTCTTCAGGGAAGCAAGCGGTTCACCCTATGACACCTTAAACCATCGTTTGGCAGATAGACTAGGAAAATGTGCACGGATTAAGACCTTATAGGGTGCGTGTTCCGGAGGGTTAATTTCTCTTTCATTCTCTTAGTAGAATAGCCTAATATTGTTGATGTGGTTTCTAATCCTTTTTGGTCTAGCATATGCTGAGTAACAGTTTTTAAAAAATGGCAAAATCTTTGGGATAATGGAAACACTGGACGTTTCGTTCATAGTGCTCAAGACAGTTCACCTAAAACCAGTCTTTTGGACACGTGAAGAAATTCTGTTTCGCACAGGACACGGTCCATTCCCTTCATTCCTTAACCGTTTCCATTTATCGGATAGCGACTCTTGCGCCTGCGGAGATGTCGATGATCCCATCCACTATGAGACAACTTGTTTATTGAGTCTCTCTTGGTATATTAGGAAACCTTCTACTTCACTGGAAAGTCTGTGGTACCAAAGAGTCCTGGAGAATACGAATTCAAGAAAAAGAATAATAAGCATGATTAAATTCATACACTGCAAAAAAAATCCCGTAAAATTTACGGTTTTAAACTGGCAGCTGGGTTGGTTGTGCGAAACCGTAAAAGTTACGAAGTAAATCCGTAGGCACAACGGTTTTTTACCGTATGAAATTAAGTTTTATCCGTAAAAATTAAGTCATCGAAGTAAGTGACGTCATCGATTGAGTTGAGTTGTTTTTCTCCTTCTGTTCGAGTTGAGTTGAAATGTGCTGATGTGTATTTTCAATTAGGAATATTAATTAATCTAGGATTAATTAGTAATTTCAATTAGTTTAATTAATATAATTTTTAATTGAACTTACTTGGACGATTTCGATGCAAGATGGTGACAAAACTTCTAACTCCTCCGAGCCGGGGATCGAAACCGCGTTCATAGAAATACAAGGCAGTCGCTCTAACCACTAGACCACAGGAGACTTCATAAAATAAAGTAAAAATAATATATTTGAGTTTTAAAGTCACTATAGCTCTAGTGGCGTCACCTAGTAGTGTAAAAATCAACTATTGCCAGAACACGTGTTTTAAGGTTACGGAGATGGAACCCTATTGAAAACATGAAATGAATGCTATAAAATTACATTTAAGAAAAGGGAAAGTTATCGTACTTTCTGTACGATAACTTTCCCTTTTCTTAAATGTACGGTACCCTTTTCTTAAATGTACGGTACCCTTTTCTTAAATGTACGGTAATGTACGGTATTGCTTTCCGCAATACCGTATGAAGAAAAATAGAATTTGCATTGACGGTTTTAAACTGTTTATGGCTGGAGTGGAAAACGGTGAAAAACCGCTTTGACAACAAAAGAGCTTTAAACCGTCAAATATACGGAAAAAGTCCGAGGAAAAAAACGGATATTTTTTACAGTGTAATAGACAATGAAAACATGATGCGACTGGAATAAGCACTCACCTGCCTTTGCACAATAACTCTAGCTTATCCTGCATTCGATACACTGAATACACTAAGAGTCCTTCCTTTCTCATAAATCTTTAATAATAATCTTCGTATTCTTTGTATTTCACAAATAACATGCAATGGCTCTCCATCTCTATTACATTACTCAAAACCTGTTGATTGATGTAAGCTTCCTCATGTTGTTCGTCATCATCTACATTCGTCATTTTTCTTTCATTCACACCGTGTTTTTCAATATTTTGTATATATTCCTTTATTTTGATGTCAATTCTATGTGTTAACACAAGCTTTGTAATTTCTTCAATTGTCATTCTTCCCTTGCTGTAAATTTTTTTGCAACTCAATAAAGTCCACGTGCATCTATACCAACCCGGATAGGAGCCACACGAGCACTGGAGACGCCGGTATGGTGTGGTGTTCAAGTGTTAAAGAGCATATGTTGAATCATTGTTGGGACTTCTGTTAAAGGCCAGTTGAGGGATAGAACTGAGTTATATCCATTATTTTGGTGTCAGGTGTCTCTCTGGGGCACTTTCAAGAGAAATAAGCTCACGCTTGTGTTTCAAATGGAGAAAAACCACAAGAAATCTTCATCAATGTGCCCAATAGCAGTAGGCGATTACTTGACAAATCGCACATCTGTCTTTTAGTATTTGAATAATACTGGAGAAGGAAGAGCTGTAAAACCCAACTCACAGCCATTTTCCTCTAATTCATGATTCTCAGCCTTGCCATGCCGTAACCCATTACACGACTTTGGGGAAGTTATACTTTTCTGAATTCATCAGAAGTGTCAAGATTTTACCGTATGTATCTAAATATAAGTATGCCTTGAATTGAGATAAAGAAAATAATCACTTTTTTGCCATAGTTGAATTACACCTCCTGAAAGATAGTAACATGAATGTATCGCGAGAGTTCTCTCAGTGCGCCACTTCCCTGTTGACAGTACTCTTCACACTGTGAAGTTCCATGTTGAAGTTCATTAAAAGGTTTGAAATAACTATGGTGAAACATATATTGCCACTCATGGAGGAATTATTTAGCTATAGAATGGTTTGTTTTGGAGTAATGCTTCTTGTAATTTTTTCTATCATCCCCTGTAGTTTTCATATTTTCCGATTTTGAACCTTGCTTGTTTGCATTCACGTGCAAGGAAAATATTATGAATTTTATAGTTATAACATTTATCTACCTGCACACTGCCATCACGCATAGATAATGCATCGACGTAATTTATCCCTGTGCGGGTTTAATGTTAAAGTTAATCAGGGAAAAACAGCAGTGATAAACTAACAAGAGAAAATCTGTTGAGGTTACTGTTAGAGCTCGTTTAATGATGCTAGTCGAAGACATGTGGCCGCAGGAGAAAGTCATAGCCATTTTTTACCACGTATTACAACTTCCTTGTATGAAAGCCAAATCTACGTTAACTAACAATAAAGCTCGAGCGACGAAGACTTGGAAAGTGGAGAAAAAACTCGAGATTACTAAGATAATGAATAGCAGCCACTGCGATTGACTGGAAAATTTTGTAAATTGGTAGAACTACAGATGATTATTTTGAAAATACCGTCATCCTGATAATCATGTTAAAAAGATTTTTAAATATTTGCATATATAAGTGAATTCATTTTTATTCAAAATGTCTGGGTGTTAAGAGAAAAGTTCCATCTATGGTATTTAGTTTTCAGTTTTTTTTCTTTTGGGTTTACAGAACTTCTGTACCCAGGATTCACTACCGTTTTCCGGTAACCTTAAGATTAAAGCAATTGTCAAATCCATTTGGATAATGTATTAAAGTTTAATCACCAGCGATCATTTAAACCGTTTGGTTAAAAATGTAACCGCCAAAAATCTTTCGAAGTCGCCAAATAGAGCAATAACGAACAATTATGGAAGCCTTTCCAGAAAATGAGGCTCATATTTTAAGTAAACACTGACAACCACAGCAATAGGAACATCAAATTTAATATTTTAAAAGTATTTTTAAGTATTAACATAAAAAAAACTATTTTAAACATGAAGTAACATCTTCAAACAGAGTACTGAAATTTTGAGTAGTTCCATTGACGCACCCTCCGGGTGGAAACATCGATGTACGAGAAAGTGTATATTTGTATACAGTGGTACCTCCGAAAAGCGGACAGTCACGGGCCCAAAAGTTTTGTCCGTTATTAGGAGGTGTCCGTTATTGGGGAGGACAACCTTTTTATTAAAAAAGCTTTTGCACTTCTGTTTGATATTTGATTCAAAATTAAACCTGCAATTTTAATTAAAAAGGAAAAATTAATTAGGTAAGAAAAGAATAACTATTTACTACTTTACCTTTTAATTATGTGCTAATCCTTTTATCTTGCATTAAATAATCCGAAAATACATTGCATAGTATTTTAATTACTAGTTGAAAAAAATCTGTTGACAAAGTTTGATTTCTTTTTTATACACAGCAAACTTGTTTTTCAAGGTGAATCTTCATAGGATTTGGCTTTGCTAGTTCCTCGGAATCTTCATTGTTCAGAAAGAGCTGTTTTAATTGTTCGCTGTATTTCAGTGCTTCCGAATAATCTTTGATTTTGCAGTCTTCCCTTGGCGATTCGTCATCATCATCCTCAGAAAGGGCCAGTGCTTCAGTGGTGTCCCGATGAATGAAATTGGAAACATGCAGGTTTTCTTCCTGAATGGATAAATCGTCGTCGATCTTGACATACTCTTCAACGCTGACATTTGAATCCAAATTGGCTACTAGATCCGCAAGTTCGTTTTCGTTTTTCTCAGCAGTACTGTCAGTTGCCACTTCGCTTGTACTCAAAAATCCCGCCTTCTGAAAACATTTTAGAACGCACCCAGGTTCCACCTTTTTAAGGGCTGACGTACCAGGAAATTGCATCCAAACCACATAACGATTTTGACAACTCTTAGCTGGATTTTCAGGAGGAAATCTGTGAAAGCACATGTCTCAGAAGCAGCTCTCTGTATCCTACTTTAAAGCTGCGGATAATTCCCTAATAAAGTGGCTGTAGCATCGAAGTGGTGTTAAGAGGCAAGAAAACTAAATTAATATTTTTGAGCTTTAAATCATCAGGATGGGAAGTAGCATTGTCCATGAACAGAATGATTTTTCTCTTTTGTTTTTTTTTCATTTTGTTGTCTAACTCCACCAACCAATCTCTCATTATCTCAGTGTTCATCCACGCTTTCTTATTTGACTTCCACGAAACACTAAGTTTTCGTACATCAATGTTCTTGAAACATCTAGGCTTCTCAGCGTTTCCAATAACAACTGGAGTTTCGAAGTCTCCCAGCATGTTGCAACACAGCAAAAGAGTGAGTGAGCCGCTCTTTTGAAATTTTCCCACCACTACATATTTTACCCTTAAAAAATAAGGTCTTGCCCGGAAGGACGCGTTAAAAGACGCCAGTCTCATCGGCATTGAAAATGTCTCTGTCATCGTACCCTTTAAGCAAAGATTTAAGCTTTCCAATCCAATCTGTTACTTCGTTTGGATTTACAGATTTTTCTTCGCCACAAATCTGTTTAAAAGATATGTTGTGACGTGTCCGGAATTTTTCCAGCCATCCATTTGAGGCCTTAAAAGTTTCTAATCCCAAACTTTCACCGAGTTCTCTGGCTTTTTTCTTGGAGCAAAACACCACTTACAGGAATGTTCTTTGCACGAGCAGAACACCACTTACAGGGATGTTCTTTGCACGAGCAGAACGGAACCATTTCATCAACACTTGGTCAATTTCGCTTGTTTCTGTCTTACGAAACTTCAAATTTTCGTTCGAATCCAGGACCCACATTTTTCGAATTCCTTCTTTATCCTTCAAAAGTTCACTAATCTGCGTTATACCAACGTGGGAACGTTCGGCAAGGCTACGAACGCTCAGCTTTTCCTTTTCAGCAACTTCCAAAACGTCCATTTTTTCTTTCAAATTCAATCTCTTCCTTTTCGACGCCATTTTAACACGATCTGAATCAGTTTGCACTGTCGCACAACAGCTTTCGCACCTCTAAATTCCAAGAAGCCAATGGAGTTTTGGAAGAATAGGAAGAATGAAAGGGTGAGGAAGCAGAAGAATGCCATTGTGCTAATGTTAGGATCGAATTTCATTGTGTCAAGCACGGAAGGGAGGAGTCTGGAAAAGTTTCGTTATAAAGACGCATAAACATATTTTTAGCTTGCTTGTTAGAATAATTTTGAAATGTTTGCCAAAATAATTGAAAGTTTTTCAAAAATACCTGTCCGCTATTCGGAGTGTCCGCTATCCAGAGGGAATAACATGGATTGTCCTATATAAAAGGACTGGGACTCGTAAAAATGTCCGTTAATTAGAGGTGTCCGCTATTCGGGAGTGTCCGTTAAGGGAGGTACCACTGAATATATATATAAAGAAAATATAGTACGAGAACATCTCACGGGCCCTCAGTACTATCCTGACAATGGACTCGTCTCCGGGACCAGGGGCGAGGTGTCCCGTAATCAAGAAGAAGTCCCATTGACGAAGCATTACACCGGAAGTTGGTCTGGGCAGCTCGTCCATGCAGTAAAAAAAAGTTTTCTGTCGCGTAATAGCAATTCAAATAACTAATGGTTCTAAGATGTAAAATAAAAGAAACCTCCAGTCTAGATGACACGAAAAATTTAACAAATAATTTTTCAAAATTTCGCATGAAAATTTTAAAATTTGACATAATAAACATAACATACAAACAAGGACAGAACATTCCTGAGTTGTCATGTATTACTTTGGCGAATTCTTTGCTTTATTTTATCCTTTGATAAATTAAGATTTGTAATTTGTTTGAGCAAAAATTCTTAGGGGAGAGTGGGTTAAAACAGGGCACCCCTAATTCTGGAAATATTAGTTCTTCTTTCTAGCGGACAGATTTTGAATTAACTCTACTAGTCAAGAAAAAGGAACAGTCATAGTGGCGTGTTGTAGATGTTGAATTCACTGCTTCAGTGAAGCTTTATTTGCTTGCAGACGTCAACTCCTTAATGTTCGTTTGATATAAAACTATCCGTATTTAAAAAACATTGCACTTTTAAAAATTATTTTTAGTCGAGCTTATTATACGTTTACTAATGATTTATACCCTATCAAACAATAAGGATTTACTCCAATAATTTCTCTGTTCTACTTCGTTTCTTATAACCTCCGATCTCGGGGTAAAACCTGTACTCCAAGTGGCGTAAGACCGGGACAGTCATTTTTGATGATTCCTCCGATTAAGACGATAAAAACACATCAGGTGTAGATTGTTTACAGTTTAACCCTCTCACACCGAGCAGGGTGGTCCCGGTCAGTCTAAAAGTTTCCCCCTAACAGCTATGAAGGGCGGTCTGAGGCGGTTGGTTTCTTTTGAGGGGAAGTGAGGTTCTGAGATCGCTTAGGAGATAAGCGAGGTAGGGGGTCCAATTATCCTCGCCAACCACAGCTCATTTACCTGCGCTTTAAGTGCAGGTTATAGCAGGGACTGCGGGTGTGGTAAATGATCACCCAGGTTGGGAGAGTCCAATTCATTTCGCTTTCTCTCCAAATTTCCCTGTTTCAAAGGGGCTAGAAGAAAACTGTCGAGTCGGGATTAAAGAGTTAATTATAATTTTTTAATTTAAATAAAGAAGAATGGTTAATCTAATGCAAAAACTGTCTTAGATGCGCCCACTAAAGTTGCAATGGCGAGAAGAAGAAGGCAACTGCTTCACGTTTGAATTTTGTAACTAATATGCTTAAATTGCCATGTAAAATGAAAACAATTGGAACTACCCTTTATCTCTAAAATAAGACATTAGTTATGTTTTTAACATATGTAGTTACCGATTTATAGAAGATCTCCCATGCCAAGTCTTGTGGCGTTTTGGCGTGTGAATCAATTTCCTTCCTGAGACGTAGTCCTACGTTAAAAACATCTGTACTTAAAAGACTAAAATAAAGCTTGCATTTAATTGCTGTTCTGATTTATTACTTTAAACTAGATTTAAAAAACTGTTGATTATCTACCTGTTTTTATTGAAATCAGCCTGTTTGATCCACACATCAAAATGCAATTTTGTGAAAAAAATTTAATCTTATTAAGATAAATTTTTAATAGGAAAAAATGTCATTGCGAACTTATTTTAATGTAAACTCTGTTTTCGAAATACATATTACGTTTAGCAGAAATTTTAATAGCTTTAGAGCAAGTACGAAACGCATAAAAATTTTGAGGCTTTTTATAATAGAAGGAACATTTTTTTTTACACTTTCATTTAATTTGACTTTTTTTATAATAGTGATGTAACGAATAGTGATTTGGCCGAATAGAAGAATACAGAATATTCTGCCCAATTTCAAGCCGAATACCTAAATATTAAAAAGATTTCACTTTCAATTCTAATAAAATATTTCTGAAATTTAATTGGAAAAATTGAAGATGAATAAAATTGACTTTTTATTATTTATGTATTTAAAAAATATCAACACCTTGATGTATTTTCTGTAATATTTTGAATACTTAATTTTAATTCCAATAATAAGAAATGAGAAACCCTCTTCAGTTTGGATTTGCTTCACTCAAATAAAAAAAGGCATCACTGCCGAGCGTGACAATGACAAACACAAAAGAATATTCAGTGCATAAATTAAAACTATTGGAAGTAAATTCCAATTATAATAAAGAACTTCTGATATCTAGGATGGAGTTCTCCGTAATTTGTGGGAAAAAATGCGATAAAATTTTCAAAACTTGAAGATTCAGCAAGAAAATACATTTCATGACCTAAAAGAAATATATATATTAAGCGTTTAATTTCTGAAGCAAGTATATATAAATTTGAAGCCAAACGGAACAGACTCCATCTTAATCATGCTGAAAAATATTGTTCTTGAATCACAATTTCAGTTTTTACAATGATAAATCATATACAACATTATTTATACGCTTGCGAACTATGCAACTTATATTGTGTGGATTTTAGAAGAATTTTCGATATTAAATGTACTGAAAGATGATTCTGTAATATTCTTTGTTAAATATACTTATTTAAAAGCATATTTAAAATAAATTATTATCACCAGAAGGAAAAAAGCCATAGGAAACTATTCATAGTCCATCGCTGAAAGAGTGCTCTATCCAGCAAACTCTCAAGACGAAATATAGACAATTTAATCACATTCCTAACGACTAACGAATACCTAATTAGAAGTCAAAACACAACACCGTCACATACTCCAGCCTAGAAATAGATACTTCTAAAGATTCACCTCTCGTAACCAGAAATTCGATGAATACCCAGTTGAGCGGCAGAGCGCACTAACTTAAGAACAGCAACCAGCCACCACCAAATCTTCCGTAATTCATTTTAAAAATTCACCCTTCACATCACTGCCAACCCTAGAGTAACAATTCCAGCGATCCCTAAGTACAAGTAACAAGACAGAACACAAAACCAGTCCAGCAATTTTTAGGATGGTTGCGACAATAATCATCAATACAACTGGTTGTAATACATTATTAATTTTTCTTTATCGTTGCATCAAACAAGACTAACAGCCCCGAATCATGGAGCTAGAACTGTATGAAACAATGTAACTAAAGGAAACATTCTACCCTTTCACTGCACTCATATGATAACTCCTCCTGTGTATATATTTTACCTATATTATACACGAATTGTAACCCTCTATGTACTTTTCATTATATTCTTCTTTGTTCATGTATAATTATGTTCACTTTTATGTGTTTTTATATATCATGATGATTATTTTTTTCTTTTTTTTTTTTTTGCTTTTCCTTTTCAATAGTTTCATACATACTCATCCAACCGACAGGAGCCGTTTAGGATCCGAGTTCGGGTGTATGCTGTGCTGTTATTTTATGTTTAATATTCTGTCAGGTTGAATATTCGGCAAAAGAGCCGAATGCCGAATTCTGCCCGATTTTTCGTTACATCCTTATTTCATATTTGTAAGGGTGGATTTCTGTAATTCCTGTAATCTCTTTTCCACCCACTTCTTGATGTACTGGATTTTGAAATTTTCTACACTTGCATATTCTCAAAGACAACATACTATTTTTACATCGATTATTCATATCATGCTTCATTTTATTAAGAGATACGTTTTTGTATTGCAGCGAAATGGGACCCGGACAAAGTCCCATTGGAACATCTGAAACAAATACTGTTTATGATAGCTATACAGGCGCTGCGCAACCCTGTGACTCAAGCAAGTGGTTTCAACATGATTTATGACTTCCAAGATGCCGGGTTTCGATATATCAAATACGGCACGCCCAAGAACTTATTTTTGTTACATCACGTGTCTTTTGTAAGTATCTTTATTTCTCCTTTTCAAGTCCTTCGCGATGCATAAACAGTGAATCGATAAACGACGATGTTCAGGCGGTAGGTGAAGCTCCTGAACTCAAAGGTTCTTCACCTTCGGACCTTGCTATTGGTGGGAAAAAATCAGAATTCCAAATATAGTTGCAGTACAAACTCGTGAATCCGAAATTTTGGATAATCCTAACTTCCCTGTAATAACCCTTTTTTTAATTTTCTGCAAAGTTTTTATTAAAAAAATGCAGGGAAAATAACAATTAGGTATCAGAAACAAGTCAATGTTTATTCCAAACTTTAAAGAAACATTCAAACTGACATTTAAGAATGATTGCAACACCTTAATTAATAGGGGAAAAAATCGGTTATCTTCTTTTAACTTTAGGATCTCATCCTGCTTGTCAATGCCAACAGCAGCTATCTCTTTCTGTACTCTTTCAAAGAGTATCTAAAGTCAATACTCTACTGCATTTGGTATATCAAAAATTTTTTACCGAATTTTCCGAATTTCCTGGTATCCGAAAAGAGGTCTGTCTCAATTAGTTTGGATTCCCGAGGTTCTACGGTACTTAATAAAATTGATAGTGTCATATTAATGTAATTGAGTTAAGAATATATTTTGTGTTTCTTGGCACACTGGAAAAAAAAGAAAAATAAAGAATTTAAAGATGAGAGAAATATTGTAATATCATAAATTTCTATCTGACAGACTGCATCTTTAGGACAAATCCAATTGTTCCCCAAAACAGTGTTTGTTCAGTTGAGATTAGGTCCTTGGTATTTAAAGCCAGACAATTAACTAGCTTATATTTAGCCGACCATTTCTTAGGTCGCACATGAGCACATAAATAAATAAAATTTATATACGTTGCTTTGATCATAATTGATAATTTTAAATAATTTTTTTTCAATTTCAAAATCATAATTTTTCAAGACAATAATGAGCTAAATGGTCTGTTTACGAATTTTCCATTTGATCTTTAAATCTCAATCACAATTGATTGATTCCATAGGCAAATTATTAGCAACCATACTAGTAAATAAAATCGTCAGTTATTACATTCATATTAATATTTTACTTTACAGAAACAGATTTTACTGTTTTAATCATAAGTTAAGAGTCCGTGATTTTTTAAATTGTTGCTGCTTTTCCGTTGACAGAACTCTTAATCGTCGCCAAACTGAAATGTTAACGACTAATCTGGAGTCTACGGTGCCGACTTACTTCGTCTCTGTTAGAATCGCCAACTCTTTGCCGCCAAGAACGGAGATGAGCGAACATTTGTTTTGGTTGCACAATTATGTTTTTAACGAGTGACATGTGCGCATGCGCGGAAATTAATCTTTTCTTCGGTGTTTTACATCACGCTATATTGCGCCTCCTTTCGATTGGAGTGTTCTGTTCATCTCTTCGATGTGATTGGTCGATTCATTAGAATTTCAATATAAGTTCGTTTGAAATTCTTCGGTTTGAATATCGGTTCAGAACTGTGTATGTTTTTCTGTCTCTTTCGTTTCTCAATGAATAAGAGAAGCTACGAGTATTCCGCTATGCTGAAAAAGAAACCGGTGATATTTTTAAAGTTAAAAAAAATTGACCGGTACACGCTTGAAATGCCGGAGGCATTTGCGTGCGGGTATTCTTTTTTTCGTAATTTAGAAAAAAAAACCTAAATTCCTAACATTCAATGAAAAATCGTAGCTACTAGTTTCCTGCTGTGCTGAAATCGAAGCAGCTGATTTTTTTTTCACATTAAAAATTTGCGCAGTACACACTTGAAATTCCGCAGGCAATGTTTGCTCAATCCGTGACGCATGCGCAACACCAATAAAAAGCGCACTGCACACCTGAAACAGTATTTGGCGACGGCAAATGAAATTGCGCCAAGAAACATTGGCGAGAAATAGGTGCACACCGTACACTCCACGTTTACCAGGTTACCGTTATTCCTGTTTGGTGCCAACACTCATCATTAACATCAATAAAATTTCACAACCTGCGGCATGAATGTTGAATTTTGGCGCCAAAACTTTTTTTATGGCAACGATTGTTGTTCGGTTAAGACTCCATTGAAATCGCTTGAATTTGGTGATTTGCTTTCTAGCTACAGATCTTTAAATCTTGGCGATCATTTGCTAGAATTTGGCAGTTTTTGTTTTGGGTACCGTTCACGATCACGGAAATGTAACAAATTTCTTAATTATTTAATATAGATTTACTATTAAGAATCACAAATTTACCAGAACGCACTAGGCAGGGAAATGTCACGGAGTCTAAAATTCTATATCAGCTTTATATCTTGTTATCCAACAGGGAATCACTAAATGTCCGTGCCCGACAGTGATTGGTTTATAAAGGCACTTTATCAAAAATTTAACAAGCAATGTGTATAGACATAAATTCTTATTAACTAATCTTCAATTAAAATATTTTCACAGTAAACAGTATAAAATAAATCACAATGAAAAGTATATCGGATATCAGGTAAAACGCTCATAACCATGTTTCTTAAACCATGACGAAAATTTTTCAAAAAAAATGGCAACATTTTCAAAAATGTTAAATTTTATTGCATGCCTGACCTTATTAGGATATTCAAAACACCTAATAAAGAAATGTATCTCAATAGGAAGCTATGCCGGCGAAATATGTTGGGTATCATCTAGTAAATGTAAACGTGATTGGAAACATTTTGGTGACAATATCAAGACCATTTTTACCGAAATTCATTGAACATATCGTAAGTATGAATGTATATACATGACGCAGTTTTCAATCTTTGGCATTTTAACACGTGGTGCTCTGAAGTTATAAAGAAATTTCACTTACATACGAAATATACAGTGTGTCCACTAAAGTGCATTGTCCGCCCAATAATTTCTGAACAGCAAGAGCTATAGTCATAAAAGTGGGGTCTAGGTATAGGAAAGTTGCCATGCGCTACGCAAAAAAACCGCTTACAGATCCACCTGGCAGCAAAATTCGGAGTTAGCGTTCTTATCTCAAAAACGGTACGATATACAGGAAAAAGTCAATTACCATGTTGTTGAACATCATCGATTTAGTAAGAGAAGACACCTTCCGTGAAGTAATATTAAAAATAGAAGGCGTTGAATGCATATTTGTTTGTTTCGCAACTCTCAAAATTGTAATGCGACATAACGCGGAAGAAAAGAGAAAATGAAGGACGTCGGGTATGGTGGTTGCGTAGAATCGCCTCTACGCTCACCTGACTTGAACCCATTAGACTTTTTTCTGTGGGAATACATCAAACAGCGAGTGCATGGAACCCCTCCAACAACATTGCAGGAACTTCGAAACTGTATTACGGATGCTTGTGCCAGCGTGTCATCTGCCATGTTGTACAATGTGCAGCGGGAAGTGCATTCCCGTGTCCAGATGTGTATTGTTGCTGAAGGACACCATTTTGAGCATGACAGATAGATGAGCCTCATTTCCGGCAAGTGCAATTTTGTTCAACACGATCAAACAAATGTGCGTTTTGTGCTTTTCATTTGTATCATTTTTGTGCGCAAGATGTTGTTTTGTAATACATCAATGATGCTGAACAACTTTGTAGTTGACTTTTTTCCCGTACTTCGTACCGTTTTTGAGATAAGAACGCTAACTCCGAATTTTGCCGCCAGGTAGTGCTGTAAGCGGTTTTCTTACTCCGAATTTTGCCGCCAGGTAGTGCTGTAAGCGGTTTCCTTTCTTATCGCATGGCAACTTTACTATACCTAGACCCCATTTTTATGATTATAGCTCTTGCCGTTCAGAAATTATTGGGTGACAACGGACTTTAGCGGCACACTGTACATAAATATAAAGAAATATTTTATGGTGAAGTGATCCTCTGCTCACCCTCCATGTCTTAGTCAATGCGCGTGTGTGAATCCTTGAATCCTAAAGTAAATTGATCTTCTAAAATATTAGAAAGATGCAAAGAAAATGTGTGGTATTGTATCTTGCTGTAAACTATTCAATAAAAATATCGGAAAAATATAAAAAAAATTGAAGCCATTGAATCCAACTTTAATTATAGATATATTACAACGAATAGTATACCTAATTTAAAATTAAAATGAAACAAAAAGAAAGAAAAAAGTACAGACCAAAAACAGCAAATTTAGACAAAAACGATGAAAATACATCTTTAAGCGTACGAAAGCAACAGCCTCAAGTGATTGCATCAACAGAAGGTTGAAACGATAATATTTAAAACACATAAAAATATATAAAAATGAATTTCGAAAGTAAAAAATGTTCAAAAAGGAAGAAATGAATAAGGAATCGAATGGTGAACTTTATCGAAGACCACTCACCATAAAGATGTATACTTGGCTTCATGTATACTTGGCGTCGTCTGGATTGCATCTAAGATTTCGGCAGAGAGTGTTAGGGTTAACACACTCTCTAGTACCTTTTGATTTTTTTAAGGATTGTGCATTTTGATTCGTCAAAATGATTCAAATATTGATTTTGGACAGGATTCAGGCCACAAAGGGTATAATTTTGATTTATAATCTTACCCTTGACAGAAAATCTTGTCTAATTTTGGAATCTTTATGGTGAGTGGTCTTCGATAAAGTTCACCATTCGATTCCTTATTCATTTCTTCCTTTTTGAACATTTTTTACTTTCGAAATTCATTTTTATATATTTTTATGTGTTTTAAATATTATCGTTTCAACCTTCTGTTGATGCAATCTCTTGAGGCTGTTGCTTTCGTACGCTTAAAGATGTATTGTTATCGTTTTTGTCTAAATTTGCTGTTTTTTGTCTGTACTTTTTCTTTCTTTTTGTTTCATTTTAATTTTTGTTTAGTTTATCTAATTTTTGCTTCTGTATTATATTATAAATAGCTGCATTTGCGCCTTTATATATAATACTATGAATTTTTATTATTTAATTAATTTAATCAATTTATAAATTTGTTAATGTATTACTGTCATACCTAATTTAACTCAGCTTATATGCCGAATGATACCTGGTAATTTTTATGCCTTGAACTATTCAAACCAACGTTAATGTTTTGACCTACCTTCCCTTGACCTTGATATTTTTATACAATTTGGTGACTTTTTCATTTCTCGTATACAAAGCGTTCAAAGAGCAATTATTGTAATCATCAAAATATTCGAATTCGAGATTTTTACGAATCTCCACGTTTTAGACCTCCCTGAGTCCAAAAAACACAATTTTGGAATTGTGTCTGTCTGTGAAAACGATAACTCGAAATCTTTTAGAGCTAGAGGGATGAAATTTGGTATGTCATCTTTGCTCATGATTTGTAGGTATCTATCAAATTTTTGATAAAATCTGTCAACATTAAGTTTGTCCGTCTGTCTGTCCGTGCTCGTGTGTACACTATAACTCAAAATCCTAAATAGCTAGATGAATAAAATTTCGTACACAGTTTTATCATCAGAAATGTAGATCCGTATAAAATTTTGGACCAAATCTGTCGAAGGGTGGACTGTCTTTCGGTCTGTATAATCACATGCTTCTAAACTCGATAACTAATAAATGGAATGACTTACATAAATGAAATTTGGTGTGTGGTCTTCTACCCTGATCTGTCTCCAATTTTGGTTTTAATCGGTTAAAAAAATGGCGTTCAAATCGTTTATTCGATTTTTTCACCATTCTACGAGGCTAGAAACGGCGCTCGCGTTTCCCCCCTCCTGTTTTAAGGAATCATCCATGGTACAGCCTCTCTGCTTATTTTTTCCGCACCTGCATTAGGGCGGATACGAGAAAGTTCTGGAGACACCACTCTGTCTAGTTGTTTCGTAACATTGCAAAGAAAAGACAAGTATGTATTTCGGATGTTCTACCTTTTAATGGTGAACCTTTTTGATTAGTGAGTAAATTTTTTCATTATTTTTTAATACTAGCGCGTGGGTCATTATATCAATGGCGTCATTTGAAAGGGTATCAGTAATCTGAAAACACCAAAAACTTGTTGACAAAAAAATGACCAATGACTTTTTGCTCACTTTTAAAATCCTATAAAAATTACGTTTAGCTTTTATTTACAGCTTTTACTTTTGCAAGTGAAGTTTATGACCAACTGTCATGCGTAATACACAGGAATAGAAAATCAGTCAGCCAAAGTCCATTTGGAAATATATTTTATAAATTCAACATCAGATATTTATTCTTTAATTTTTCAATATTTTCGATTGTCTGTTCTCTCTTTTATGATATAAAAAATAAGTTTATAAAAATCACCGTGTGGTCATTTAAAAAGCCTTCGTTGTTCTGTGTCTGAGCCGCCGGCCACAGGTTCTCCAACACTGGACTAGAACGTCATCAATACACAGACAAACATACTGATAGCCAACTCTTTGATGGATTTGTTCCAAAATTTGATTCAGTTATTGATATCTGATGATAAATCTATATGCCAAATTTCATCCATTTTGTTAGGCACGGGAAGCAAGTTTGCCAATATCACTGGATAATAAGCTAAAAGCATCCTGGCTTTTGCAGTGGAATTTCTATGAGATAGAGCGTTTCTTACTGTTTCAGAAATGACGAAATACATAAGTTAAAAGAGACATTTATTTGGACGACCACATTTAAGAACATATTTACAGATCACCACATTTCCATTTACCAGGGTTGATACTTGTCCTACATCTGATATGTACAGTACCAGCAACAGTTTACATGGCACTGAAGTCTCTCCGAGAAGAGAATGCTTAGAGGACCTACAGACCGTACCTCGCTAAATGACATAGTAGAGACAAGTATATATGCTCTACTAATAATCCGTAGATCTACATATCAGCTGTGGGAATCGAATAGACAACGTCATACGATTCCGATTAAATAGCCGCTAATATGGATGTCAAGTGAAGTGACTAGCTCAAAGAAATGACGCAAAAATCTTAAAGAAAGAATGCTTCGAATCTTAGAGTAAAGGTACGAGAGACAATTTAGAAAAGATGCAAGCTTCGTAGCTTAAAATGCAGAATTTCCTAACATATTTTGCTCGTGGCGTTTGAGTTACTGTATTCTCATATATACGGAAAGACAGGCAGACTATTTCTCTTTGACATATTTCGTCCAAAATTTGATGGAAATCTGTTATTTTGGTGTAAAGACTGCATAACAAATTTTATCCGACTAGCTTTCTGCGTTTTTAAACGCTTTTACTAAGTTCGAAATGTTTCATGTTTGTATGTGGGGTTGGAATTTTATGAGCGATTTTTCACTCACTTTTTAATGCACTAGAGTTCTGAAATTTTGTATATTTATTGGGTCTTGATGGGAATGCAATATTTTAATGATTTTAGAGCTCTCAATTATCAATTTTTTAACAAAATCGCAAAATAACGTTTGCATTCAGTTGGTTTCAGTGGCGCCATCTATCGTATTTTTTGAGAACTAAAAGGCTTTTCACAGTAATTTAAATTTTTCAATAAAAATAATAATAAGTATATCCAATTATAGATCTTTTTAAAGAAATTATTGCCGGAACTAGTTGAAGAAAAATGGATTTAAGTTCGAAATATTTTTTGAAAGGTCAGAATTTTGTGATCGAATTTCCACTCACTTCTTTATGCACTACAGTTCTGAAATTTTGTATATTCATTGGGTCTTGACGACAATGCAATTTTTCAGTAATTTTAGAGCTCTTTTCAATAAAATAATCATTGGAATTAGTTCATGGAAAATTGATTCTATAATCCCCAAATATTTATAATGCTGAAATATGACATAAATTAAAGACTAAAAACTAGAAAATAATAAATAAAAAAAACCTTTTAAATAAAAACGCTTTTACCAATGAGTTAAAAAATAAAAAATAATAATTTTTTCTCGAAAATCTGGTGGTCCAAACAAGACTCAAAAAAGCGTGTGACGCTGAAATCAATAGAAGAAAGATATAAAAACAGCCCCTTATGCATTTACGATTTTTGTTTTGACCTCCAGATTTTTGAGAAAAAATTATTATTCATCTTTTTCAATGCAATGGTAAAAGCGTTTTTTTTTAAAGTTTTTTTATGTTTATTATTAGGTTATCATTTTTAGAGAGGGTTTTTTTAGTTCATCATTTAATCATAAAAGCGTGTGGCGCTGAAATCAATAGAAGAAAGATATAAAACTAGCCCCTTATGCATTTACGATTTTTGTTTTGACCTCCAGATTTGTGAGAAAAAATTATTTATTTTCCCTTTTAATGCATTGATAAAAGCGTTTTTTTTTTAGTTTTTTTTATGTTCAATGTTAGGTTGTCATGGTTAGAGAGAGACAGACAAACCGAGATGCAGACGTATTTCTGGAAATTGTTTTTTTCGGGTTTAGGGAAGTGTAAAATGTAAAATTTTATCAAAATATCAAGATCGACAATTTTTGATGATTACTAAAATTTATTTTTCTCTCATTCGTGAATAAGAAAAGCCTAAAGACATATATTTCTGACTATAGTCGCAGGAAAAACAAATTTCGGCATCATTTAAAAATGAAAAAATTAAGCATTAGTCAAAGGATAGAAAAGTTGAGTATCAATCTTCCGAATAAATTATTTTTATATAATATTTCCAACAAGGGTTC
>BGPR01028212.1:0-20116 GCA_013235015.1 Araneus ventricosus | reverse complement strand
TCATTGATTGATATTTTAATCCACGCTTCCTTTCTTGTCGATATTTGCCAGAGGCCTCCTTTTAAATGCATTTGAGAATATATCAGAGTATTGATTCGTGTGTAAACTGAAAAAATTGAGAAAAAAATAAAACTTTTTTCTGTTTGCGGCCTCTTTCTAATGGCATGTCTGATGATGGTGCATTTTTTCCAGAAAACTGGAGAAAATTCTAGTTTGAAATAAATTCTGTTCTTTTGCTGTAATTTTCAAATTACTTTGCCAGTCTCCGGAATGTGGTTCGAGGCTCTACTAGAATATTAGAGTTCAACCTTCTCTTGATACAATACCAAAGAAATAGACATCATCACGTGCAGGGCTAACCTAATAATCCCCGTTTCCAGCCCAAATCCTGAACCAAATTCTGTAAGATGCGCTTGGCATACTTGAAAATTTTAATATTTCAGACCTAGGTCGGGCTTAAAATGACAATTCAGTGTAAAGTCTGAACTAATTAGTATTTAAATATATGAAACTGCTATCAAAATATATGAAAACCCACAGAACGTCGTTTTCGGATGTTTTCTAATAAAAGGTAACAGAAGTTTTATACTATTTATTTCTTAAAAAATAAATCAATAAATAAAGTAAACAAAACAAATCGAATTCGGCCCGTGTGTCTGTATTTCGAAAATTCATTCAGGTCATATAAAAAAGAAACAATCTAACTGGAAAAATAAGACTATTGTAGAACACTACACAGAAATGAAGACATTCATTTAAAAAAAACAGCATGTCTTTTTTATGAATCACTAATATCACACGTAATGTGTCCACAGTAATTTGCAGAAGATACCTGAAAGTACACCAAATAAAAGACTGTTTATTTGCATCATGGAATGTAATAAACACTGAAGCCGAATAAATAGCACATGTTGCTAATAGTTTTCCTTCGTAATGATTAACATCTGGCTTCATTCAATGTTTCACAACCTTACCTTCAAAATCTATTGCGACCATGAACTCTAAAGAACTTTGGGCAGACCCGGTTTCCCGTTTTCTTTGCTTGTTTTTTAGAGCGTCGAAAAAAAACCCGCCTAGATCTTCTAACACTTTTTAAGCACCTCTATGTGGGCCTCACATCTAAGGTGATCACCTTTTCCTCCCTACCCGCAGTTTTCAATGAGGCATTTGCAATTCCCATTCTCTCTGAGTGGTTACTTGGTATGAAGTTTGGTACAAGCAGTTCACGCTTCGTTCTCAAGGTTAAGTTGCAGTTTTAGTTATTGCACTGGATGCGCCATATGTGTGGTAATCAATAGGATGCGAACATAGATCCTTCAGATTTATGTCATTGGGGTACTTATGCTCACAGCATCAAATGAGCATTATGCACATATTTTACTCTTTGAAAAATTGCGGGTTTTTAACTAATAGAATAACTAACATCTTCTTTGATAAGGCTGAAATATTTTGAAAAGTACAGTTTACTCATAATAAAAAAATTTGAAGGATTGAAGACAACTGCAAGGAATTCGTTTATTAATGCTTCAGATCCGCTCTGAGCTCATTTGAATTTCTGGCAGGTATCGAGCTAATTGCCATGTGTTAGAGTTAGTTAGGATGAGGCTGGCAGCTTTGAATCTTTGATTCTACAAGATGTTTCGCTTTTTTTTTCTATGTTTTGGCTGGAGAATTCTATTTCTGGAACTTCACAATTGGATTGATTGTTTTTAACAACAAACATGTAACGTTCAACATATTGTGTGCTATGCTGTCTTTTAATTGTTTGGAAATTGTATCCTGCATTGTGTTAATGTAAATTTCAAGGAGTTAATGGAGTTAAGTTTCGAAACTATATTTAGATAATAATCAAATTGTAGATTTTTGTATCTGGAATAGTGCTTGGATACATGTAAATAATATTGTAAAAATTTTCGCATCTTATGTAACATATTCTGTGTTGAAGGACCACTCGTAATATAGGACAGAAAATTGTGGACTGGACTAGTGAATTACAGTTTTTTTTAAAGAAAGAAAAAAATAGGTCTTTGGGTTTTTTCTGTCAGATGGTGTATATAGGTTGTTGGCTCTGTATACTTGCGACTTCCAGAGTGCCACTTTTTGAATTTTTGGTGAACGCGTTCTCGTATTCTTGATTCATGATAGAGAGTCTTTGATGGTCATAATTAAGTCTTTGTAGAGCACTTTTTTGCTGGTCAGATTTTTATGTTTTCTTCCGCATGATTCGGCAGGTCGGAATTTCTTCCTGGTCTAGTTTATGTTTTGGCTGGATTGCACTTTGCAAATCGATATTTTGAAATTATGTGAATGCTATGGATTATTCTGATTAGTTAAAAATCCACCCTTTTTTTCAATTCCTACTATTAGTTCATACTCTCCCGATATATATATATATCTTGTTCAAATTTTCAATCGTTAATAAAATACTTTTTATTCATCCACTCAAGTTCAAATACATTTTTTAAAACTTGTAGTGGATGACACTTGATGTTAATACAGTTTTTTCAAATATTAATTCATTAATTAAATTTAGTTAATTAATTTTATTTATTAGAGCCTCGCAACTTTGCCGCCAAATCGCCAAAATGGTCGCCAAATTTATCGCCAAGTTTGTCGCCAAGCTTAGGATCTCAGGGAAACGACTTTATAGCTTTGTAACAATATGGAGTTTCATGGTGCAATTTGCAGGAGTTCATCCACTCAAGTTCAAATACATTTTTTTAAACTTGTAGTGGATGACACTTGATGTTAATACAGTTTTTTCAAATATTAATTCATTAATTAAATTTAATTAATTAATTTTAGTTTTATATGGGAGAAAGAATTTCTAAAATAAAATTTTTCTTTGTTGATCTAAGTAGGAATTGACCTAATTTTTTTTATATATTACTTGTTTGGATGTAATATGCGCAATAGTATAGTGTGTTGTAGTATAAGATATTGTATAATAGGGGTTTAAATTTCTAAAATCTGCTCATCTCTCCTTGTCCTTGAGGATTGGGGGCGGTCCTTTTCGTGCTTTCGGAGTCTTTTACAGTCCCCACCCTCCCGCTAAGGGCCTTACACCCTTTCGGGTAGCCCGAGTTGGCGTGGGTTCCTTTCCTTTCCCTCTCTTAAAAAAAACTTATTATGCAATCCCAAAAAAGCAGTGGAACATTCTAGTTTTAGTTTAGTAAGTAATATCCTAAACCTTAGTATAAACCGTAGTATTCTACCAAGTAGTTTTCTAAACCTTCGCCGCATAAGTTTCTAACTAAATACTCAACTTAATTTTCACATCGTTAAATATTTCCGCAAAAAGTACTTGCTTATTTAAGAAAGCAAAACGAGTCAGATTCAACTGTGGTTTTTTTCTTACGTCTGAAGACGGTGCATTTATGTTTAAAATATTTTGGGTAGGTTTCGATTGATACAAAATTGTTCTATTGAGCTTGGATCGATCTTGGAGAATCAAGGTTTGACAAAATCAATCTTGGGCTAATCCAATAGACACCAGAAAAATAATAAAAGTAATATATTGTAAAAAAATTAAAAATAATTTAGGCAAACACACACGAAATACATTTTGCATATTTTGTAGAAGTCATATAAAATGGATAAAAGTATTTTTCTTTTCCAGTGTTTTTATCTTTTATTTCCTAATATATTCTTAGAAACAGAAGATTCTTTTCAACTAAGACCAAACATTATTTTCATCTCTTTACTTACTTTCACAAAAGGGTTTAACTAAGGAAACAAAGTGGGTCAGGTTCCAAATGGTTCTTTATATGTTTTAAGATGGCGCAATTGCATTTAAAACATTTCAGGCAGATTCGGAATCGAAATAAATTAGCAACCTTTTGAGCTTAGGCCAATCTTCGAAAATAAAGCTGCGAAGAATTCAATCTCGCGTTAATCTAATTCACAAACGAACACAATATACTGTCATAAAATCTGAAAATGATTCAAATAATTATAGTTTAGGAAATGCAATAGAAATTCTTCTCAAATATTTTGTATGCTTTATAGAAAATAGAACTATTTTTAATATTTCTCTTCACGAGTATTTTAATCATTTGTTGCCAACATATTTATGGAAATCTCAGAAACAAATTGAAACAAATGGACATTCAAAGTAATGTAATATAAATTGTTTGCGCAATATTTTGATGTCCGATACACTTTTTAACAATTATAATTATTTAAAATAATGCTGTATACTTTTATTTTAATAAAATTACCTTATTATACTTCTCGGTTATGTCCAAGCTTGGAATAGTTAAAATCATTGAGTTGGATAAAACATCGCCTATGTTTTCTAGGTCGATATTTTTATTAATTTTTGAAAACAGCTTTCAATTGAGGTTGGTTTATTAAGACCTGATTTACTCAGAACATTAGCATATATTTATTTTGAAGAAAAGCGATTATTATTCCATTTTCATGAATCATTGTATACATATAATAAGACCTACAAAAATTTTGAAATAACCGATGAAGAAATTGCAGAACTCATGTATTATTTCGAAAAGAGATGAATGCAAATTATTGTTTAGAGGCTTTAAGAACTTAGAATTCACTATTTCGATGGGCACGTACTTAATGAAGCGGGCAGGCATACTGTCGCTTTCTATTTACAAAGATCATTAAATGAAAAACACATAGAAAGTGATGATAAAAACTAGTAAGGGAGTGTGTAATTTTAAAACTGAGCAGATTAATATAAAATTAAGTGGTGCACAGACAACAGATTTCACCTGAACATTGAAAAATGTAGTGTTCTTAGTTATACTCGAAAAGCTCAACCTTTGAATCATGTATATAAAATTAACAATCTTGTTTTACCACGCTCAAATACAGTCACGGATCTTGGGATCATCTTTGACACTAAACTTGATTTTTCCCAACACTTCCATACCATGGTCCCTAAGACATATCGTAGGCTTGGAATTCTTAAGCGCAGAACCAGAGAATTTTCTAGCGAACTTGCCCTGAAGGTTTTGTACTGCGCTCATGTCCGATCCAATCTGGAATATTGCAGTATTATCTGGGATCCCAATTACCAAAACAAAATTGAAATTATTGAGCGAATACAAAACAACTTCTTGAGATATTACTTTACAAGAAAAATGAATTTTACTTGCAGGATGCATCTTCTTCACTTCTACGTAACATCTTTAATATGCCTGGTTTGTGTTCCAGACGTGATGTTTCGTGCGTTCTTTTCTTTTACTAAGTTATTAATGGTTCGCTCGATTCTAATGATATACTGAGCTCTATATATTTTTCGCTGTGCCCGCCAGATTTTTAAAGAACCAAAATTTCTTTCCAAATGTATATTCAAAATTTAGTTATATTAACAGGTTCTCGTTATATAGATTTTATAAAATTTTTAACAAGTTCTCTGATGAACTTGACATTATTAATGTTTCTTGGTGCTTTTAAATCGAAATGTTTACAGCTTTTAAATACATTTTGTGTTTTATTTTGCCTTTTTACAACTTTTTAGATTTTTATGCGTTTTGATTTTCCGTGTTCTTATGTATTCGACCATTTTGTTTAATGTTTTCTATAGGTTTTAATTTTTGTACTCTGTTTTTGGCGCCTTGTTGCAATTTATTTTTATCTCAAGTGTGTATTTTCGTCTTTAAATGTTTAATCTCCTGGTGTGTTTTTAGAGGATTCGGTGCTTGTGTGTTTCGACTTTTTAACCCCTGCCTTTTGGAAATGGTCTTTTAATTTTTTTAAAAAATACGACTTTTAGAATCATAGTGTGTTTAAATGTTTTTGTGATTATGTGCTTTAGGTTTTATTTATATATATATATGCGTTTGCAAAATTTTTATGATTTTGTCTATTCTCTGTATTCAACTTTTTATTTTCTAGCGCACTTTTTTATTTACTCGTTGTGGCTTTTGTTCTTTGTGTGTTTGTTGTTTGTAGCACTCTGTAAATGTAGTTTTCTCTGCAGTGTGCTTTTCTTTAAATAAATAAATAAAAAATAATTTGCAGCAAACTTTTTGAAGATTTATCGATTTGTAGAAACGATGAACAAAAGACTTCCATTTTTTTACGAGTTCATTGAAGCTGTAAGCACGTAAAGTTCTTTAATGGAATAAAACTGATTTTTAGATTCTATTTTAAATTAGTGAACTTATATTTAACGTCTCAATCTACCATGTTTGTTGCCTTACCATGTTAATTGATTTAAGAGTTGTTAGTAACTCGAGCTATAGTGCTATTTTCATCTCGTGCGGCTATTAATGTTAATGTACAATGTAAATTACTTGTTTTTTGTACTTTTATTAATTGTCATTCATTTTTTCCCTGATAGTAATTTTAGTTTGCAGCAGACTTGCACTGAGAATCTGATAGCTTGCAGCAAGTTTGATACGACAAGAGTGCAAGTGTGAAACAAGTTTGCAGCAGTTAAAGCAAGATTCGAAGTCACCATGGGACGAACTTGCAGCAAGCTTGCATTGCAAACTCATTGCAAATTATAGCAAAAACGGAGTACGAACACAACCCGGGATAGAACTCGCGATCTACCGGTTCCGAAGCAGACGCGCTAACCATTCGGCCATTTAAACAGGGGAGGAGAAGATAGATTTCGCTAATACATCGTTCGATTTGATTCGTATACGATTTATTTTAAACTATTTTCTTGATTTCGTTAATTTTTTGAGTTGAGAATATGATTTGAAGTCAAAGAGACAGCGATTTTCGCTAATAACTACGTTTTGCTAGTAGAATAAATTATGAAATTAGAGTTCAAAAGTAATTACTTTAAAATGGGACAAAATGTATAAGTTATTATTTTTCAACAAACATTGACTGTTTTTTCGGTTTAATTTTGTTTATAAACGGTAAAATTTCAACATTCAGAAAAAGGCGATATAGTTTTCTTTAACGTGCGAGTTCTATATTTAGTAAAAAGATGGGTAATGTTTAAGAAAAATTTTTTATAAAAAAGTTAGCTTTTTTACAAATGATCATTGATTTATTGAATTAATAAAAAGAAGGACGGCCTAGGAGATGCTATTAAAAATCGGATGTTTTTTTTAAAGCAGAGACAATTCAGATTATCTCTTTGTGCTATCTTTGCATCAAGCTTGTTTTGCAAACTTGCAGCAAATTTGCATTGCAAGGAGGTGGCGCTAGTTGTCACGGCGAACTTGCTGCAAGTTTGCTTCAAGCTTGGCGCGTCAAATTTGCGATGACAAGGTAATTTCAAGTCAAAATCAAACTTGCTGCAAACTTACGTGCTATCTGGGTTCTTAGTTACAACATAACACCCAAGAGTATATTGTCGCCTTTCATGAAAAAGACACGAAGTCCAAAACTATAGTTTCTAGATGTGGTCAGTTTAAACTTGATTATTTTTGAGTCGTTACAATGAATACAGTAGAACCTCGATTAACCGAAGTGGTCGGGACCGGGCCTCCTTCGGTAAATCGAAAATTCCTGATAAAAGAGAGCACTTAAAAATGTATCGTTCATTTGTCATTGCTGTCAGGAGACCGCAAAAATTTTAACACTGGATTTTAAACTTGTACACATGTACAAAATAACTAAATGTGATGTTTTTAATTATATTACTGTAATTATAAACAATAACTTTGTTCAATAGATGTCACACAAGTCAGAAAATGCAATGTAAATGTTTATATGACATACGATACATGCTTTACATTGGCTTAAACGGAAGTTTGCTCTGCCGTAAGCATGACTGACGTCGTTTAGCCGCTCTGTCCCGAAGTTGTTTCAGTAGCATAAGTTCTGTAGAATCAAAGTCAGTCTGTTGCTCCAACCACATCAGTTAGCAAAACATTCAAAAGCATCGGACTTTCTTATTCTAGAAGTTTCGAACACCTCATCTTCAACACTTTCGTAGTTATCGTCATCGCTATTGGCTTTTCGTACTGGGCGATGATTTCGTCATCGCTCATCAGTTGAAATCCTGCATCATAAGCATCACAATCTAACCACGTGAAACGTCATCCTCTTCGCAAGTTCCACAGCCTGTAATTTGTTTCGAAAGTCCATTTAATTCAGTCACGGTGACAGAGCCACTGTCATAAATAATAGATTGGAATTTCCACAGGAGGGGGGATGGGAGGGAGAAAGAGATAAGATATCGGCATGTCGGTACTGTCTGAATGCCGTCGAAGGTGACCTTGAAGTGATATTGCTTATTTACTAAAGAAAAGGAAACCGACGTCGGTTAAACGAGGTTCCGGTTGAAAGAGTTTCGGATAATCGAGGTTCTACTGTAGTCAAAATTTTTTACAGATATCTAGCTCCTATGGTTGACCTACTGATGTTTAGATTACAGGTTTCTACCACGAAATAATTAATTGCAAATTCCAATTGTCTACAGTAGTCCTCCAAAAGGTTTTATGTGGACTTAGTGACTTCTACCTTAACGACGACGATATGTTCTTCCGTTGTACAGAAGCTAACCGTATACTGGCTTAAAAAATCATAGTTTGCTCTTATTTGTCGGTTTTGTTTTCTGTATTTAAATTGAATAATAATTAATTATTGATCCATCAGAAGATGCAACTATTGAATTCTCCTTTCTCTAAAAATTATAAGTGGAGGAAAAGTATTTGTAGCCACTTTTCTCAGCAATAATGGGTGTAAAGAAAGACCGCTATTATAGAAGATCTTCTTAAGATTTAAGAACATTCTAGTCATTGCTTTGGTTCTACACGTTCTTTATTGTGTCTTTTTTTCCATTTTTATTTCCTATCCGTCTGTCATTCTCTTATTCTGAGATAAGAAAGAAAAGAGAGAGAAAAGAGAAAGAGAATATTTTTCGTTTGTTAAAAAGAATGAAAATTAACGTAAATTCTATAAGATGTGTTTATATCTTCATCTATTTCCTAAGAATTTTTAATTCATTGCATAAGGATAATTGTAATTGGGATAATGTCAAACTAAATATTAAACCACATTTTAAGCATTTTTATTTGAAAAAACACTAAATGAATTTTTTTTAAATCTTCTCCGAAAATTTTTATTTCCTCTTCGCCTGTCATTTTCTTATGTCGAGACAAGAAAGAAAAGAGAAAGCGAACATTTTTCGTTTGTCAAAAAGAATGAAAATCAACGTAAATTCTATATGATGTGTTTATAACTTCATCTATTTCATGAGAATTGCTAATTCACAGCATGAGGAAAATTGGAATAAGGATAATGTCGAACTAAATATTGAATAACTTTTCAAGTATTTTATTTGAGAAATACTGGCTGAATAAAGAAAAATAAATCTTCTCCAAAAATGTGTCAAAGTTGATGCAAGGCTCAAGCCATAATTCTTTGTAACTACATTTTTCACACGATTGTGACAACAAAGTAGAGTGGGAAAAACACAAGCACTTATCGTGGAGCTTCTGAACAACCATACCACAGATAAGTAATATAAAGCCATAAGGAAAGACCTACTCCCATAAAAACTGATAAGAAAAGGGGGAGTAGGGGACTGGGTAAAATAGAACAGAGGAAGGAATCCCCAGTATTTTGCAACTTTTTGTCTACAACGTTAGTGAAGTAAATTACGAGATACACCTAAACTTAAGTGGTTGTCTTTTTCCTTACAGTCTCATATTTCATCGCATACTTGTCGTAAAGGTATGTGCCGTTTTATAATTTCTCACTAGTCGAATACGAAGTCTTGAAAATTTTAAGAAATTTTATACTTTTAAAATTGTATTGGAGTCAATTCATCTGTAAAGAAGATATTAAACGGCTTTATAATACGTATAAGAGTTTCCTGGTGCTATTTATAATAAGCTATATGAAGAACTGTGGTTGGAAATGTTTTGTTTAATATTGATTATGTGAGTCCTATGATGAGTCTGGAATGTAAAAATATCCATATTTCAGACAGAAGGAAATGGATATTACAGCATTTTTTTCAACTCTCACATAAACAGCATTATGAAAAGATTTTCCTTTTCCATGAGGGCGAATAGAGCAGGGAAAAGTTTCCTCTTCATTTAAGAGTTTCTAATAATGTAGGGCTCATTTTTGTTGGATTTCATTAAATTTAATCTGCCATGTTATTTCAATAATTTATTGTGCATAATTTCGTTTTTAAATAAAGTGCTTCATGCAAGAAGGAGTAAATGTTTACCATTTTCTGGCCTCGTTGCCTTCAGTTTGTACCAATCAAATCTTAATGGACATTTTTTCTAAGAATAAAGATAAAAAAACTTCAAGGGTTATTCATTTGTATTTATATAAATTTGAATTAAGGAAATATTGAAAGCTTTCATATACCATCTAAATGATATTTCGATTAATATGAAACATTAAAACTGCAACTATAAACCCAATTCCTTCGTGAAAAGAATATTTTGACATCAAATACAATATTTAATTTAATTCTTTATCTCCAAAATTTCTTCGTATTGTTAAAATTATTATGTACAAATATTGCATTAATTTGGAAAAAAAGTTCAAAGGTGTCAACATAAAAAAAAATTTACAATTCAAAAACAAACATTTTATGAATTTCAGGTTAGCTGTTCCAAACTGTACATATTTGTGAGTAGTTTTCACAATAAATCGAACCGACTCCAATCAGTTTCAAAACAGAGTACGTATAAGGCAACAATCAATTCTGGCAAAATGCAGCATCAAAAATTTTATTATGGTAAGGTTTTGTGAAAATAGCTGTATATCAAATGGTTTACTCTCTATATATTCTCCATTGGATAACTGCGTCGAGAAATAGCTGTATTTCAAATGGTTTACTCTTCATATGTTTTCCATTGGATAACTGCGTCGAGAAATAGCTGTATCTCAAATGGTTTACTCTTCATATGTTCTCCATTGGATACTTGCGTCGAGAAATAGCTGTATCTGAAATGGTTTACTCTTTATCAGTTCTCCATTGGATAACTGAAAGATAACTGAGAAATAGCTGTATCTCAAATGGTTTACTCTTTATCAGTTCTCCATTGGATAACTGCGTCGAGATATAGAACATTTATTTTGGGTGCTTAATTGTAATTGATTAGATTTTCAAAATTCTGCTTCTGTAGTGAACCCATTCACTTCTCAGGCCCATATTATATATCACCATAAAATTTCTTCTGTTCTATTTCACTCTTTTCTTTCGCAATTTTTGTCTGTTATCAGTATCATGTAAAATATGTGTGTTTTATTTTGTCTATCGTGGTAAAAACTGCTATGGGTATTCAGGTTCACAGAAATTAAATCTAAAACGAAATTCTAATGAAATATCTTTGTGAAAATAGAGCTGACTGGAAATATAGATTTACTGGACTGCGTAAAAATTATCTTTCCAGATTTTAATGTGAAGAAGTCTTTTATACAAACTAATTTTGTATTAGCTTTCAGGCACCTCATAAATAGAAAAAATAATCAAAATATATCGAGTTAATTAATGACCATATCAAGGATATCTATAAGAAATCAATGATGAATCATTGACATTAAGTCCTCACTTTTCAAATAATATATAAATTTAGAATGCTGCGCAAAATATCTTTCTCAACCGAACTTCGAAAAGATTTTCACAACTGAATTGAAAACAATTAAATTATCTGCATAATATTTAGTTATTGTGTACTGTATCTGTATCGTTAATAAGATATATCGCTAAAGAATGTAGGAATCATATTTGACAATAAAAGATAATTGTACATTATTTATTTAAAAACTTATTAGAAAATGTAAAGTTCTACTCAAAAACTATTCGCTTCCGTATTCATAATGTAATGTAGTATGAACAGAACTTGAGCCTCATGTGTAATATCATAATTCATGTGTAGTATCGTACATCACATTGAAACTGAATTTCCCAGAGTTCCATCCAAAATGTTGTTTTCGGTTGCAGTTTTAATTAAGAAAAAAATGTTCCCCTTTATATAAACAAGGAAAGCCAGGAATGAAGGAGAAAAATCAGAATTTCAAAATGGTATGAAAAAAGAGAAGAAATAAACTGCACTGAAAGAAAGGCGGACATCACTGACACAAAAAGGGCTCTTGGGAATTCTACTACCTTTAGCAGTTTTCTTTCAACACAGCTTTCGAAGAAAATTCAATTACAGCAAGAAATAAAACGAGCAGCGTCTATTAATTAATCAGTTGATGTTTATGTATTAGAAAGTAAAGGGGATAATATAACAGGTGGGGTGGAATCACTCGATGTTTTAATATCAATCACGCGAACGACCACAAAAAATAAATTTCAAAATCAAAATAATCTCATTAAAGGTTTTATTTTAGCTTACAATATGTACAACAGAATGCATGATATGTATTTTTCATATTACGAACAATAATTATACCTATATAGATTGAATTTTTGTGTTTTATGAACAGTTTTTATAACCCTTTTGAATGAAAATAGTGTCGAAAAATATAAATCAAACTTACGACCAGTTTGAGGGGTCTGTTAATCGGAACCGAACCCCGTCGTAAGTCGAGGAGACCCTGCAGTTAATTGAGACATGCATCGAGTCTAAATTTCTGCCTTCTCTTTCTCGTATATAATCACTCAATATTTATGAAGTGGTATTTCGATAATTTTAAGTTTGTTTCTGCTGATGTTAGCATAAACTTATGAAATAATTTATATGATGAATAAATTAATATGATGTTTGTGCTCATTGCATTGTGCTTATAATTAGAAATGTGAGCAGAAGAAGAAACGAAAAATTTTGCAAAGACATATAAGTAAAGTAGATATGCGAAGTGCAACGTCTCCAAGCTTGCATAGCATCGGAAATTGCTAAACAGACGTTTGGCAAAAAATAGAAACCCACACTTATTTAATCCGAAATAATTTGTGTGTACTTTCCCGGTGGGGCAGAGTGAGTTCTCGTGAATTAAAAATATGAATTTAGAATTATTATTTTCTTTTTTTGTCTGAGAGAGAATGAAAATGGTGCATGATGCACGTTGAACTTTTGTAATTTTTTTTATTATTATTTTATGTAAATACTGTTTTAGTAAATATAGCTCTTCTGAAAATCCCAGTTGTGAATCTGATGAAGAAAATCGAACAGAAAATAACGGATGTTTGATTATTGTTCTTCGATTGCATGAACTTTAGAGCTTATTTAATAATTTTTCAAACTAGAAGCGGAAAAATAAACGAATAGATTGATTAATCTTGGTAAAAGATGTCACGATTAGAATTATATTAAATTACAAAATATCAACAATGAAAACAGCTTTCGTTTCTTTATAAAAATAGAAATAACTAAATGAAATAAACTTTATTATAGTATAGAAATCATTGTGATTTCGTTACTTCAATTATCAAAATACCTGTTTTCAATGTATCTGATGCATAAAACTATTGAACTTAATTATGTTTCAGGCATGAAATTTGTGATTATTATCATGAACATCCTTAAGATTTGTCCTGTTAAATTTATATTCACAATTAAATTCTTTTCGATGAAGCAAAGTTATTTTTACGAGTTGTTTTTTTTTTTCCAAATCTAATTTTTAATCATTTCCAAAAATTCTATTTCACAGAAATAAGGAAACCAGAGTTTCTTTGAATTTATACGCACAGGAATTAAACAATCTTAATATAAATAAAAGTCATTGTGGCTATGTATGTGGGTATGCGGCTATGTTCCACATATCATCCTAAACTAATGGACTGTTTTCAACCAAATTTTGCACACTTATTATTTAAGGCAAGGGTAAGACACTTACGAACTTTTTAAGTCCAAAAGTTAATTAAACAGTCAGTTAATTAGAAATTAACCGAAATCGTTTTTCCGTCTTAACTTCGGAGCAAATTGTCCGACAAAAAATATTTTTATACCATCTTAAACTTTAAATGTTTTCCTTTTCAATGATACCAATTTTATTTCCATGCAGTGTTTCCTTTAAATTTTATGAATTTTTAATTTTTTTTAAAGAAATTGATTTTTTGCAAACGATTTTGAAATAAAGCATTTTTATTGATACTTCGTTGCTAGGCAACGGTGAGACTTGGAACTAATTTCTTTTTATTTCTGTAAATATGTTATACAAGAAGTGAAAGATAAATGCCAGCTTTTAAAGACCCAAAAGTTAGCTAAAACTTCAGTTAATTAAAAATTAAGCAAGATGTAACAATAACTATTTTTATATTATATTAAAGTTAAAAAAATAGCTTTTCAGTGATACAAATTTAATTTGCATTCAAACTGTTGCTCTCATTTCAATAATTTTAACAAATTAAATTGTGTTTAAAATTAAAAATTTTGAAGAGCTGTTGCTAGAACATATAAAGAAAATTCTGGAAGAATACTAAAGAAAAGCTTAAACTCAGACAATTCATAATTTATATCGGGAACAACTACTGATCTGGTTTATTTTGACGCTTTTCATTAATAAAAATTTAACTATTTAATTAATTGTCCCAAAACATTCGTCAAAATCCTTCTTATACTTCACTATGTATGAACGAAATTTGAAGTAAAAACGTTTCAGACCCAAAAGGATATTTTATGCATTATAATTTTCTATACAAAAATAGTTTTTTCATTAAAAATATTAGACATAAAAGTATTTTAATCCCGAGCAACGCCGGGCATAACAGCTAGCAAAGAATACAAATTGATACCACATCGTTCTGAACAATAGGCTTCTGAAACAGCAAGAGCTCTTTTGTTGGTTGAAACCGATGAAAAGGGAGAGGTGGCATTCAGAAAATGAAATACATAAATGCGCTGTCCTAAGCTATATGACAGACTGAAAATTACGACACTTAAATTGTTATCGAAGGGCAAATGAAAAGAGTTAAATGATAAATTTTGTCATTTACACTGTGCTTCCGAATGTGAACGGAAGCATTTTTCACTAGTTAAAAAGTTTTAAAGGGATCATAGTGTTTAGATAACTAAAGGAAAATATAGGTAACTATAATATGTTTCATATCTTGACAATCCTACCGTTTGAGACAGAGATTTTCATTCTTTCTTCTTCATGTCCAATGATTTTTTCTGAATTCTGAAATATTCTAGTGAATTTCAGAATTTAAAATAATTAACCCTACTTCCAAAGTGATTCGTATCTGCATTACTTCCATATTTTTGTGTTTTTTCAATTAATTTGAAATAATTTAATAATTGCTTAATAAAATTTTGATTCGAAGTTGGAAAGCTTTTTTTGGAAATTGATTTTAGATGAGCAATAAATATTTTTCAATTAATTGTGATTAGAAATTAAGTTCAAATTTAAATTTTAAAAATTATTTTTCCTGCATTTCTCTACTACTTATAGATATACTCCACTTTTGTTGAAGAATAAAAAATAGTGAAATGCAGACAGCTATCAAAATATCTTTCATGTTAAAAGTATTTACCTATTTTTAGGGTTGGCATTTAATTTTTGTTTTAGCATAATGTATCTTTATTTATTTTAGCTTTATAATTAGATGATTTTTTTCAATGTATTTGTGAACTCCAAATGTTGAGAATCATCGATTTATTTTAATATTTTTAATTATAAAGTTCAATTTTTTTTGAAAAATTTTATTTTAACTTTTCATTTCCAAATTATAAATAAATTTCTATCTTAAATGCATTAAATAATATAGTTTAAAATAACAAAGGTTCGAAAAAATTGCCTATTTTATTAAATCCATAATTTTTGCAAAAACACGCTCAGATGCTTGTGAAAGCTATTGCAACCAAACAGAAAAACGAAGTACAAAGGGAAATCCCATTTCTGATTTCTTTTTTAAAGCTTATTCCATCACTAAATGTGGAAAAAAATCGCCTCGGTAATTTTTTTTCCAATATAAAAGAAAACTTCATGTGCTCATCACGTAAACCTCTAGATATTTGTCAATTCCAACATTCATCTCATTTTTTTCCTTTCCCAGTATAGCTTCTTCCAAAATGATTACACCTACCAAAATCTTATAATCCAAGGCACGGAATACGAATACTTGGATGGGTCTCATAAAATACCTAAAAAATGTCCGAAAACCCATTAGCCCGATAACAAAAAAGAAAGATCTTTCTATGTGATCTTTAGGGTGGGAGGGGGGGATCATAAAATGCAGGGAAAAAAAAGAAAACCTGTATTTCACCTTTCCTTGTCTTGTCACTCCTCTATTTCAAGCTGCAGCAATCAAAATAAAAGCAGTAATTGAAAGCCCACCCCTTCTACCAATGAAGAGAGAGAAAAGCACTTGATTGACAACCGGGCTTTTTTTACGAAGGATTTTCCGATCCTCCAATCAGAGATGCGGTTATCCGGTATATAAGGCTGAGAGAAGCAGACAGGTTGGAGAAGGTGAGCTTCAGAAGCCTTAGGGGAGCACAGCTTGAGGTGGAAAAAACTCTGCTGTCCAGCGTGTTTCTATACTCTTGGGATAAAGGTATGATATTCTGGGCTTTTCAGTTGCGGAATACGAAATTTAAAGCATATCCATATTAAGAAACTATTATTATGCTATTTAACCCTCATATTTTGCTTTTAAGGAATCATGATCATTTTAAAATAACTTTAATTCAGAAATAGGCATTTTTAAAAGAAAGTCTTCATAAAAATATATTTGAAATCAAGTTTTAAAAGGGAAACGAATCTAACCATTCTCATCCACAGAGCCTTAAATTTTTAAGAATTTTATGGTCAAGAAATAGTAGTTCTGTATTTTAAGGGATAGCAAATTTTGCTTAATAATATGAAGGCTTGATATTACAATCGTCCTTTTAAATATAGTATCTTTAAAATAGCTTTTATTGCTGCATTATTTTAAGCATTTTGGTGTAAGTTTTATTAAATATTTTTAAGTGAAAGAAATGTATGCTTTGTAAAGTATTATCGCATTTGTTATTTTCTTCCTTTAACAGAAGTGTTAGTTTCTTTGTACAGATAATGTCGAATGAAAATGTTTTAATGCACAAATTCTAAAATGAATGGTACAGTTTATATCGTAATAATAAATTTTGAGAAACCTGTCTAAGTATTAGCTTAAGCATAGTAAATTTCTTATTTAAAAATAAGATTTTACAATTCAAATACTTTAATAAGAAGGTGTTATTTTTTATTGAAATTTCTCTAATGTTAACAATTGAATTACGAAAATATAAGCTTATAAAAATCTAAGCATATTTATTATTTGTTTAAATTTCTTCAAAGAAATGTGAAGTTTGTTATAAAAACAAGCAGATGTTTCGTAAACATCTATCTGAACATCATTACAGGTTTTTTTTGCAAAAGTAACTCGTTGATTATGCGAAAAAAAATTCTTTTCGTCAATTTCAGATTAAATTTATTGTAAATTTAGTTCCGAATTGATCAAAAGAAACCCTTTTATTATTCTGAAATAAATCTATATTTCATAGCAATTTTAATTTATAATCTGTTTACATATTATAAAACTTATTGTAAAAGTATTCGCACTTTAAAATGATATTATACTTAATACATTTTAAGCGATGTAATAATAAAAATGTATTAAAAATTCAATAAATGTGTAAGGTGAAAATTATATGAATGTGAACCGTAATTCTGATTTCTTAAACAAAAAAATATTAGAATTCTTAAAAGCAATTTATAAATTTTCTATCTGTGTTGAAACAAAATACTTATTACATATATAACATATTCATATACTGAGTGGACAGCCATGGTATTTTTTTCTTCAGAAGTATCTAGCATAAAATACATTTTTTAATAAACATGTTTTTAAATTAAGATGTTTTATTTGTTTCCTAGTCGTAAAAAGTAACAAAATGCAAAAATGAAAACAAATGATAAACTTAACATATCAAAATATTAATTTGAAAACGTTTCAATAAAAAAAAAATTCTTGCTGATCTCAGTAGCTCGTTGTGTCAAAAATAATTAGTTACCGCTTCATTTTTAAATAGCATCTTTATTTTTATCATTATTTACAGTTTCGGTTAAATTATTACAAATGCCGGAAAAACATGCGACATAGAAGAAAAATAAAAAAAAATCGGAGTGTAAGTTTAAAGACAACGATGAAAACATCAAATTACGTTAGTGCGAAAGACCAATTCGTATTCTTCTTCTAACAGGCTTCTCCACAAGAAGTTTAAGTTCAAGGAAAAAACTGATGTAACGGGGTAAAGCAGTCCGCGAGGAAGATGGAAGGTTTTTTAAAGGAATGAATAACTAATCGAACAATTTGAGCGCTTATGTTCGAATAGATAACAGTAACAGTTCGAACTTTGTATGTTATCTTAATTTATAAAAAAATTATAAAATTATTATATATTCATTTCATTATACAAAAATGTAGCTAAATCGTAATTCTAAATTAGTAATTTTGACTTAATTTCGTTATAATTAATTCTTTGGTTCTTTAAATTTGTTTCTAATAAAATCAAATGCATTATGAAGCTACACATAAAATTAAGGAAAAGATTAAACATCCAGTTATTCATTGAATGCCAGTTTCGTGGGACGTTCGGCCATAATTTCAGCGTTGTGTTTAGATAACGATAAAATTTTCTCAAACGAGTTGGCTTTGATTTTAGTAAACATAGCACATCTTGCAAGCGCGAAAAGGACGTGACGTCACGACACAAAGTAAGACAACAAGCAGTTAGCTAATGACGTACACACTTACGCATGTCATATTGCTGTGACGTCATACCAATTAAATGGATTGCAATTGTTTTATACTTTACACTATATTTTAGAAACATATTTATAAATAAAGTCTTGACTTCTGGCACTTACCTGATATGGCATATTTTTATCATTTAGATACTTTACAAGTTACCAAATAAAGCATAACAATACTTTAAAAAAATAATTTCGATTATTATTCTTGTTCCAAGTTCTGTAACTGAATTCCCCGAACTTAAATGCCCTCCTTTCTGGAAGTTGTTAGACCACATCGGAGAATTTATTGCTTTAAATTGGGACATCATAGATATAACGCCACTTTATTGAGTTCGGTTGCATCTAAGAATCATTACACGGTGATTCTTTGCTTGGTGAGGAACTTCTGCGTCTTGTGTTCGAGAATATTTACTGTTTCAGTTGCGTTCCGCTCACTGTTGTTTTTGTACGAGTTAACATCGTTTATTTCATTGCGATTACTTGTTATATTCATAATACAGGTAAAAAAGTCACTTTTTATTTCTTCTGAATATTTTTATTATGTGTAATGAATTATTATAAAAGAAATCTTAAATATTTTTTTAAATTTTTGGTGGTCTTTAATACCCAAATAAAAAGGTATTCAGTAGAAATTTATTTAACTAATTGAAAATTAATTAAATAAATTATGGATTAGTTCAATTGTGCATACGGTTTTCTCTAATTTAATATTTTCTGTTTTAAAGAAAGTACAATTTTTTTAAAAAATTTTTTCGTTACAAGCATGTCAGAGATTTAGACTTCATCAGATGTCATTGTTATATTTTTTAAATCTCCCAAACAATATATTTTGAAATAAAATAAAACAATATCAAGCGGTGCTGTGTGGCAAATACAATAAAAAAAACCCGGATGTTTGAGTCTAACTAATTATAAAATACCACATTTTATTATATTTCATTTCAATAAAACATTTAATGCAAATCAGGGTTTTTTAGTCTATAAATCCGGGTCCCAAGGAGCATGACGAAAACTATGGATGCGACAACTTTAGTCAGATTTTTTTTTATATAATAAACAAGATTGATGGGGAGAGCCGTCTTTATTTTAAATATCTAATTTAATTTTATAGATAAATATCTCTGGTTAAAGCACTCTTATTAATTATTATTTAATGCTTCATTCTTTATGTTTTCGTATTCATGCGCAAATTTTCATAAGAAAAGTTTAAGAGGCCCTTGTTCTAATTTAAGGAACAAACTTTTAAAATCACTTTACCATATACTAATAAACGTTGTTTGTTTCTCAGCCTAGATTTTCTGAGACTCGGAGAAGATGAGCTTTATCTCTGTGTCTCCCCTCACGCTGATTTTGGGAGGAGTGTTGGTTGCATTTGCTTGCGTCTTTATGTTCGTCCACATCCTATCAAAGAAGAAGCAAAACTTGAAGTCCCTGCCGGGCCCCAGAGGGTATCCTATCACGGGTAAGTTGCAGTGCCCTTCTTTGTTGTAGTTTTTAAAATCATGAATCTAGTAAGTTGAATGTAAGTTGTAGTGCCCTTCTT